>WBMV01001269.1:13260-122084 GCA_013396655.1 Campylorhamphus procurvoides | reverse complement strand
GTCCCTGCGCACGTCAGGGGAGCTGGGACCAGATGATCCCTTCCCACCCCTTCTCATTCCAAAATCCCGTGCAAGCGACAATACCACTCGCGGCAGGCTCCAGAACAGGCTCCCACCGCCCGTCACTTCCCCCGGCCCCGCCGGCTCAGTCGCCAGCCCCTGACACGGAGCGCTGCGGAGACCATCCCGGCGGGGCCGGTGGGGCCAGCTCCGCGTCCTCCTGCCCGCGGGGCGCCGGACGCTCGCAGCGGCCGCCCGGGCCCGCCCGGCGCTGCCGCCCAGCACTCACCCGTCCGGGGCCCAGAGACGCGCGGTGCGGTCCCGCGAGACGGACACGAAGCCGCCGTGCGGGAAGAGGCCGCGTGTGAGGCCCCGCACGTCCTGGCCGTGCCCCAGCAGGGAGCAGCGCAGCCNAGCGGTGCGGGCGGTCGCCGCGATACGGCGGCGCGGAGAGGTGTGCGGGGCGGTGGAAATCGGGGTGCGTCAGCAGAGGCAGGGGCTGCAGTCCCTCGGGGCGGCTGGCGGCAGCTCACGGACCGTCTCCAGGTAGCCTAAGGAGGAATTTGCAACAGCGGTTCGCTTCCAGTTTGTTTCAGGCTTGCGTTCTGTGGGCGGATACTGAAACAATAAATACCACACGAGTAATCTGAGGGCTCACTGAGCCCTGAAAAGGGGGTGCTGCATCGCCTTACTCTGGTGGTCCTGCCTCAGTTCTGTTGCTGCCTTCTGCCACCCAGTACGGAACTGCTGTGCAGAATCTTAAAAACAAACCCCCAAAAAACCACCAAACCCCTGAACTTCCATAAGAGAATGAGTGAAGCCTCGAAGAGTTGGTTTCTGATAGTGTTAACGACCCTGTGCAAATCAAAGGACGATTTCTCTTCTTTCCAGAGAGAAGTTACAAGTCGAACAAGCATGGCCAGCAGTCAGAGACCTCCAATATCTCGTCCTTCCTCCAGAGCGGGAATGGGGCTGACCTCACGGCCTGCCTCTTCATCACGCACTCCATCAGCAGCCAGAATAGGAACAGCGGTATGTTAATAACATTTATCGTTATTTTTTATCCTTTTTTCTTTTGCTTTTCTAAGTATCTTTACTGGAGTCGTAGACTTCAGAAAACCAAGAGCAGACATGGAGTTGGGGTGGTTTTTTATTGAAGAACTTTTAGATTTCAATTTTGTAGAAAGTTTTGGTTTACAGCTGTGAGAAATGCTCACATTTACCAATAAAATTCAGAAGGGGGCAAAGTCGTCAAAGCAAAACTAAACTTTTTATTTAACAAATTCAGCTGAATTGGTGTGTCCCCTCTGGCCTCGGAGACAGACCCAGGCCAGTGAGAACCAGAGGTTTTTATAGACTATCCCGGCCGGAGGGGCAGGGAGCGGTCCCTGCTTCTGTTCCCATTGGCCAGTACTAGGGAGCTCACAGCCTAGTGATCTGCCTACCTGCCCGAGACCTCCACCCCCCAAAAAGGCGCAGAAAACAGGTTAAAACCACTTCAAGTCTCAGCTGCCACAAGGTCAACTATCCCCTCCTCCCCCCTCTCCTCTTTACCCATGCAGCTGGCTTCAGCAAAACCCCAACTCTATTTCTAACACAGTTTTGGCTGAAAGGGAGGGATCAAGGAGGTCCACCATCAACAGTTGGAAAGGATAGGCCGTATAGCATTAATGTTGCAGACAGACAAAACAATGAACAATGAATCCCTTACCCTTCTACAGCAGACATTTGACCAAAACTTTTTTCCGTGAAGAGTTGTAAACACTACAAGATTCTTGTAGGAAGAGTATAGAGACTAATTTAAGCTTTTAATTGCTTTGGCAATTGAATAAGGATAAGAAATTCATAATTCAGACTTGGGAGGTTCGTTGTTTGGCTTTTTTTTGTAGATGCTTCCTAGTACGGCAAGACCTAGTTCTCGTGGTGGTTCTTCGACTACTGGAGGAATTTTATCATCTCAGATTAAAGTTGCAGACCGTCCAGTGACTCAACAGGGATTAAGTGGAATAAAAACTGCAATGAAAGGTATTTTATACTGAAAATAGCTGTCAAGATGTCTGCAAACATTTAAAGGAATATTTAGGTGTTTAAAGGGAAACTTTTAATTGTTGTATAAATTGCAAAGTGAATAGCTCTGTTTAAAAGAGCAGGAGAAAGAAAAGGAAGATGACAGCATCCCTTTTATTGTCATTGCTCTTTAACAGTCAGAGAAGATAAAGGCTTTTCTGTACCCAAGCTGTCTTTAAGAATCATTCAAACGAATAGAACAAGATTGTGTCTTCTTTATCACTGCAGAATAATTAAGATATTCTTATACAGTAATAGTAATGTTTATCTTCGCAATAGTCTAAAAATGCCTTCCTTTTTTTAATGAGATATCTGTTTAAGAGCACTGAAAATACCAGTTTTCTGCCTGTGAATTTGCAAATTGTTTTCATAATTTACAGATCATCAAAACTATTTTTTCTAATAAAATATCATATTGCTCTCCTTTATCAGGTCCTCAGAGACAGATAATGGACAAAACATATTATCTTGGGATGCTGAGGTATGTCTTCATAACACATTCAAACTGCAGCAGGTTTAATGCTCTGTCCCTTTCAGACAGAGTTTAAGTTTAGCAATAGCATGGGATAAGTGATGATCACTTTCAGTGATACAAGAGTCCTGCTATAAGAGTTACGATTATTTTGCATATAGTTTGTAGGAGGAAAGGAACTTCATCCCTATGTTTAAATACAAGTAAGATTCCTTGAATGTTTTGTTGTTAGGCTTTCTAAGGTAAATGCCCTCCCAAAGCATTAGAAAGAGGAGAGTCAGTGATTTTGAGCTTCCACCTGTAACACTTGATAGTTCTAATAGCTCCATTTGTAAGAAGTAGCATCACAAATTGAACACTTTTTAGTGAACATTTCAGGTAGGTTATTTGGGTTATACATTTTGCTAACAATGGCAATGGCAAGACCTTGTGGAAGCTGTTGCATGTGGCACTTCTTCAGTTGATCTTGTTCGGGGTTTGAATAATCAGTCCTAAAAGATGTCATTTTAAATATGGATGATATTCACAATCTGTGAAGTTATACTGCGGGTTTTTTCTGTCTACTTGAGAATAATTCACATCTGTTTTCACCAGCTGAGACAAAAAGTTGATTAAAACATTTTTTTTGACATCCAGGTTTTCTAGCAACTTCTTATGACTCTCTCTGACACAACCACTTTGCTTTTTTCCTCACTTATTCAGCTCTTTTTTGAAATGCTGATTAGAGACACAATACAGTGCAGTGAGTTACTAATTGCAAATCTCTTACAGTAAGATATATTTTCTGTTCTAGCTGTCTTTTAGTTGTACACCCAAATGTTAATGATTCTTTTTTGTCTATTTTTTTCAGAAGCAAAACAAGTGAACTCACAACAGAAATTAACAAGCTGCAGGAAGAAGTAGAAATGTACAAGCAAGAGAAATCTGTCTATTTGTCATATGAAAAACGGTAAGATGTATTGCAGCTAATGCAGTGCCAACTTTCTCAATCACAAGACTATACTCGCGTATTGGGCAGGCTTCAGGGAAGTATTAAATAATTATATTTTTTTTCATTATTTTTATTTTACACATACAAATCCTTCCACCTCAAGTTTGACTTTTTGTTTTTTATTTAGGGCAGAGGCTTTAGCTGGTGAAATCAAGGAATTTCAAGGGCAACTAGCAGACTTCAATATGGTATGCAGCTGTCAAAATTTCGATAATGAATGCTCTCATTTTTTCTTTAATTTACTTTGTAGTGTTTTCGCTTCAGCATCTTTTTTATTGACGTTTCACCTTAAAACTACTGATCAATACTTCATTTATTCAGTCATCAGAAATGAATGAGTTGGAAGCTAAAGAAAACACACACACACACCAAAAAAAGGAGAGTGTACTATACATTAGGAGAAATGGCTGCATGTGGATTTAAGAAACTAGTGTGTGTAATATTCCAGGGTTTAGAACAGCTACAGATAATGATGATTACTTTTGAAAATGGCATGTAATCAATTCCGATTCCAAAATCATGTTTTCTCCATTTGCAAAAACTTAAGTTGCTGTGTTTTCATGAACACTTTGTCTGATTTTTTTTTTTATTAAAAAAAAGAGGGCAATAATAGGCTGGAATTCCATCTCATTTCAGGTTGTGGATATACTTAACACCAGTACAGATATGACAGAAGTGATTCGTGATTACAATATGGTAAGAATTATGACATTTGCTATGTTTTAACAGAGAAATGGTGTGTTACATTTGTGGTGCTTTGAATATATGACATATAAAAAAGCATAGGGCTAATTTAGAACTTAGCCATTTTTTCTGGTTAAGTTATTCATAGTGTTGGCAATGTGTTTTGTAGTTAGATAGTTGTCTGAAGTATTGCATTAACAGCCTCTTAATAGTTTCCTGTGGTTTAGATTTGAGAAAGGTGTCATTCCAACTCAAATTAGGAATGTTAAAATATCTTCTTTATTTTCTTGGGAGCACGGAAAACTAGTCTTAGGAGAAGCAGATTCGAGTACACTACACTGCCTCATAAAGCTGCCTGGTCTTCTGAACATTTAGTTCTCTTTTGTCTTCAGCCTTTTAAATGTCTTCCATCTATTAAATATAAAATAGGTCTCCGACATAGCCAACCATAAAATCAACGAGTTTTGTTCTTCCTTTTCTTTCATTCTTTATTTTCTAATTTATTTTCACACAGATGTAATGTTCCAATAAGTGTTAAGGAGTGAATGGCATTAAGTGTGTTTCATTTCTTATGATCACTTTGTCCATAAAAAAAAAAGCTTGTTTCAGAAAAGGTTGTTTCGATAACTTGAAAAAGTATCTGACTATTTCTTGGTTAAAACAACTTCTTTTTTCCCTGCATCTGACTGAAAAATAAAGACACATCAAGGAAAGAATACTTTTGCAGGTGTTAGATTTTCATTCTGTCTGGAAGCTTAAACAGCATGTTACTAAGTGTTCAAGCAGTAGATCCCAGAGTAATAGTAAGTTAATTGATTTCCCTGGTGATGTTTAAAAGATGCATCGATGTAGTACTTAGGGGCTATGGTTTAATGGTGAACTTGCCAGTGTGGGTTAAGGTTTGGACTTGGTGATCTTAGTGGTCTTTTCCGATGTAAATTACAAATTTGATCATATTTCAATATTGTGTCTTTTTCTTTTAAGTTAAAGGTTCAGAATGACCAAGACGCACAGAGTATGGATAAAATTTTCACAGAAAGACAATCGTAAGTACATTAAGTATATGCTTCTCCAGAGCTGTTAAATTCATAACTGAACTCTGGAAAATGGAGTGGGAGGCATATCACAAGTGATGCCTGAACAATTTCAAGGTCATACATTAGTGCCAGATTGCCACTGGAATTCCTAGTTTTAAGCTCTAGTGACTGCCCTGGAGATACTTGCCATGTCATCTGGGAAGAGCTAGGTGGCAGTGGAGACTCCTGTCTTTTGGCAACCTGCTCTCAAGGCCCTTAGTTTTGAGAGTTTTGTTGTGGAGCAGCAGAGTGGAGAAAGCAAGCAGAAGTGGAAACTAGATCATTACCTGTATGGTAAGGTAGGTTGTGCAGGGGGAAACATGAGAACAGTGAGATTTTTCCAGTAAGAATTTGCAAGCCAGGAGAATGGCTTGTGCAGCAATAGACTTGAGTTGGTGAGTTTCTGAAATATGTGCTTTACAGAGAGGAGATGTGAGGAAGAAAGATGCATGATTCTGCTTGCTACCACTGAAAGCAATCTCAAGAATGAGATTTTATGTATGAATAAGTACTTCGAGTAAACAATTTACCAGCTAATAATAAGTCACATTTCAATAATACCCCAGTTTTCAGCAGTTCACAAATGTGTCTATTCTAACCATACAAGCATTTTTAGGTGTTAAGGAAATATGAAAATACTTGGTTCAGTACTAAGGCATAAAGGCATTAGATACACTGTAATGATAATTTATCATTGTACTATATGTACACATTTGAGGGAATACAGCAGTTGATCTTTCTTACTCTGCTAATTTGAGTAAAAAAAATACCCAAGTGCAATATTCTCTGATGGTGTTGGTTTTACCTAACAGACTACTGAGCTGTGACCGCACTGATTTGTATTCGGTCCCTAGTCTGGCTGCAGTCTACTTCAACATTTTAGGGAAATTAATTTTCTTTTCTAGATCTCTTCACAGTTAAAGCATTAGTGATTATGCCAACTTCACATGCTACTTTTTAAAGACTTGCTCATGTTAAGCAATATATAGTAAGCTTTCCCCACCCTCCAACCTAAGTAGCCAAATAGATTTTCATAGAAAGTGGATTATAAGTATTTTTGTGTGTTTTGAAATACTTGTGCTAGTAATGCAATCAGATTTTTTAACTTCATGATTGATGCAACAAAACCTTGTTATAGATTTGATGAGATGAAAGGAGATAGACTGCATAACTTCATTTTGTATTGTATTTGAGTGGAGTAAAATGGAAGTACATATGTTCTACATTTTTAAAAATTCAGTTCATCATCCGTTGTTTAAGACATTAACTCTCCTCATTTACATAAGAATCTATGTATTTATCCTCAATAAATCCATCTTCTCTGTCCCCAAATGCATGAATTTTCTCAAAGATTACAATGGGTTCATCACTGTTTGTACGCAGTACCGAAGGAGAACTTATGTCAGCTGAGAATTTCTGTTCAAACAGCTCTGGGTCATTTTCTTCCAGACGACGGTGACGATAGCTGATCACGTAATGATACCATGTTGGGCATTTTACAGCAGTAAAAATCAGGAGTGTAGTGCCTAGGACAAACCCTAGGACACCCGCTAGGAAGGTCCAGCTTTTTCCAAGAAGTGGTAACTCTTTAAAACAAATGGGAAAAAAGACAAGTAATCTTCATGAAGAATACTGGCAAGGGCTCTAGTATGATTTCTATTAATAATTACATTGAGAACTCACAAAATAAACAACGATATGGAATTACTGAGTGTCTCCAGAGCTTTAGTATTATGTTATCACCATGTTATTAAGGAGCCAGTAGCATCACACAGACTAAAAGTATATGTACTCTCATATTTCCTACTCATATAAATCTATCATTTGTATTTATAAAAAATAATAGTTTCAAAATTAGATAAAGTTCTGGGGACATATAAAAGATCATTTTTTTAAATCAAAATTTAAATTCAAAAATTGGGCTTTGAAAAAACTAAACAGTAATTGATTTCAAGTTCTATTTCCCAAGCTTAATTTTCTGTATGGTCGTGATGTCTGCACCCTGCACCCTAAAATATTATATCGTTTGTTTGGCATATACTTTTGCTTATGTTTTCTTTATAGTAAAAATTTCAATAAACTGTGCTTGCCATTGCTCTTTATTTAGAAACTGGTTTTGTGTGCTGGCCACTGTCCTAAAATGGATTATAGGTAGGACTAAACAAATGTGTGACAGTGGTGGCTTATAATTTGTGTATATATCTGTAAACTGATACTTCTTCTTTAGCCAGAAACACAAAGAAAAACCTTTCAATGTGAAAGAGTGGAGGAGAATATTAACTTTCATGTAAGAAAATAAAAATTGACTTTGTCAAAAGCCAAACTAGAGTATTATAGATAAATAATGAAATTAATATAGAAAGGTAAGGAGATTATCACTGAAATTTCCAAAGAATATGCGATGGAGGCACCCATGTCCTTTATGCCAAACACAGCTGAGGATGGGCATAAAATATGTAGGTTCACACTTTCACATTTTAGGAAAACAACTACATATAGAAAGCAGTTATTTTGGAAAAAGGTGGGTTTTTTAATTGAAATGTAATTTTTTTTTCTAAGTTTCTTTCCTACTTCTGCTAGGCAGAGAGCTAGACAATTATTTGAGGGCTTTTAAATTTCATCATAATTTTGAAATTGTGTGGTTTATCCATTTTGAACACTTACTCAGTAGAGCTTAAAATTTACCATTATGTGTGTGACTGTCTACCAGAACCTGGAAATACTTTTGATTTGTAGCCTGGCTTTTTATGGAAAAATTAGAGTGTACTAGGAATACAAAGTGTTATGCAGTCATGGAACAGCAAGCTCACAAGCAGTAAAGTGACACATCTGTGTATTACCTCTGTGTGTTCCATTGTTTCCAGTGATGTTTGGAGTCAGAGCTGTTATTAAGGCACTACTTCTAAGGTTAATGGTGGAAGTGGAAGTTAGAGTGTTTTCTAAAGAGGTTTTTTCAGTTTTGCAGTCAGCTGGTTGGATAGCCATCTTGATGGAGATTTTTTCCTTGGTTGGGGATGTGCATGTAGTGTTGCTTTCATTTTCTGTGAATGTGAGCAGTGGAAAGTCTATGAGATATTGTTAATATTCTGTCACTCTAATCTAAAAAAATCTCATGGTTAGCTATTGCGTCACTGCAAAATACAGTTAATTGGATGGTGGATAATGTCTGCATCAGAAAAAAAAAAAGAAAAGTAAAGAAAGCTCTTTGTTGTAAACAAATGTGAAATTCTGGCCCTAGCAGAACTTACCCAATATAACATTGGAGGCAGTTAGCCATATACATAAGTCAAGAAGGTCGCAGGAGCAGATCCACGGGTTTCCAGCTAAAACAATTTTGATCAATTTAAGAGGTGATTTTATATGAAAATATTTCAGTAAGTTATACTGTAGATTTAAAACTGTCAGGCTTTTTAGGGAAGTAAATGGATCTGAATCTAGTTGAGCAATCATGTTATAGGATAGATTCAACACTGAGAGTTGATTTAATCCTGAAAATGCTCCTTTATGAACTGTGCTAATGTGATTGTTGCTGATATCCAGATTTATGAGTTTTTTTAGATTGTAGAAGCTGTTCTTATACAGTTCACTAATCCTATTTTCATTTAGATGAAGTTCAGTGAGATTAATAAAATGTCCAAGAATCTCTTTGTCACTATCTTTTAAAGTGATTTTATTGTTTTTGAGGCTTAATTTAGTAACATTTTGAAAAAGGTGGTTGGGGATATTAGAGAGGTTCTTTCCAGACTCCTCACAAACAACCTGTTGAAAAAAAAGGAGAATGATGACAATTAAATACTGTAGAAAAGTCTAGTAATGAAGGTGTCTCAGTGATGACTATGAAAGGCAAGAGAAAACTATCTTGTATTTTTTAATGCTGGCACTTCAAAAGAAAAGTTCTACTGTTTTTCATGCAGTTTTATTTATGTCTTTCTCAATTAACTCATTGTCTGGTGATACAGGAGAATGAATCCTCCTGGTTTATAGATTCCTGAAATTCCTGAGCGCGTAGTGCTTTAACTCTGAAAGGTTCTTTATGTTGATCATTCGAAATATAATCAGTTTGGCATGTTATTTTGGAATTAATAGGAGTGTCTGTTTTAATGGTCAATGTGAAGATTGGTTGGGTAGGAAAAGGATTTCTTTCCCATATAATTTGGAAAGAAGGTGTCATAGAGGAAGTTTATTCAAGACTGAAAATTAATTAAAATATGCCTTTTTTAAAATGTATTATTTTAAAAACACCTATGTTTAGTCTTTAAAACATCTTTAGAGCAGACTCTCAACAAAACATTATGTGTTTGTTATATCACTTAAATTCATTTTGGTTTTCTGTGTTGAAGTTTAGCATAGCTGCAGTCTTTTCAGATTGGAGTGTTTACTCTCAATACCTTGAAACATTTTTGTTGTCTGAAAAGAACAGGTTTATTTACATATGTACAGGAGGCATTCCTGTTGTCTTCGGAGGAATTTTACTGAGATAGAAAATCATCTCAAATATGGTTCAGTGTTAATTCACCCACTTACAATGACTGCCATCAGCTAATTGTCCATTTCTCAAAAAAACACTTATTTATCTTTTTGTACTTCTTCAGGAATTTTATGTTTATGAAATAGTTTTTAAAATGTGTTTTGTTTCAAGTCTATCTTTCAAAAATAAGAGTAGTTCATATCCATATAAAACTTACAGTTTGGAAAGTAATGTTGCAGTCAGCAGTGACCAGATTCAAAAACAGTGTTCCAGTCCAGATCACAAGCCAAGAGAGTTTCATGCTTAGAGCCTAGGAAAAAACACCACTTTTGTATACCAACACCAAAATGCCAATGTCTTCCATAGTGGTAGTTTAAAAGATTTATAGGTATAGTTGTTTCAATGATAATTTAATATTTTTTTTCTGACATAAATATTTTGAAATGCAAAATTAAGTGGAAAAACAGATTATCAGAAGTAATGAATGAAAGTAATGAATTCCTTTCCCCTAATTGAACCAAACCTAAAAGCCAGTGAGCAGACTGTATCAGCAAATAGAAAAGGGATTGTTTAGAAAAGTTAATAGAAAAAACTTACATAAATGTGTAAAACAAAGAGCCAGGACTGTAGTCATTAATATCGCTGATAAACCAATTGCAGGTGCTCAAAGACTGATAAGAATAAACTGCAGAAAGTATTCAGGCTTGCATGCTCTCCCTAAACATATTTCTCTTGTTTGTACTGACAGAGGCAGAATACTGTAGTAGGTGGATTGTTGGTTGTCCACTCAGATTTCTTTTGTGTTCTTATGTAAGTTGTTGAATATTTTTTGGGAATTTTTAATTAGTGGATTGATCTTTTAATCGCTTTATTGCCCATAATATAACATATCATATTACATAAACCTGGACCTCTGTATTATGAAGGCGTAGTTGTTGCTCTGATCTTTCGAACTAAGTAAACATTGTTCAATCTCTTGTCATGGAGTTTTTGTACAAGTTTGAGATTTATTTTTTGAAAGTCAGCAAAGTTTCTACAAATTTCCTGCACAGTTTACCATGACATTAACCTCTTTTAAAGAAAGCGTCACTCACTCCTTTTGAATCAGGCATTATTTGCAGGAGCTATTCATTTTGAAAAGGAGTATTAAACCATGTCTGTCAGATGTTAAATTAGTCCCTGTTTAAGCCACATGTGAATGAAAATGTTATGTAAAAGGTACATCAACCTTTAATTTTTACACCTTTTCTTAAGCTTGTAGAAGCATAGTAGGTTAAGTGAGTTTCCGCATCTCCTTCCAAGATTTCTATCTTACAGAGTAAAAAAGACCCAAAAGCTAGAGGGTAAAGTATTTGCTTAAAGTGCCTATTATATCTTAAGTTGTTCAGTGTTCACTGACTTTAACAGTGAAGAGGAGGGGAAATTACGTAAGGAAGCTTATTTGCACAAACAATGCTAAATATAGGCAGTCAGTCAGACTTAAAAAAACTCCCAATCCTTAAGGCAAGTGCTAGGAGGCCTTTGCTGATCAGAGTGGAATAGATGAGGTCACAGAACAATTGGTCAAGTCTACTTAATAGCTTCTATATACTTGCATGTCTGAGGATTGACCTCATTCACGAGACTGAATCAGCTTGGAAACTTAATAATCTCTAGGAAAGCAAAGGAAGATAAATGCCACTTACTTTGCTCCGATCTGCTTTGTATTTCTACTTCTGTTTGAAACTTACATTAAATACAGAAAGTTCATAAACCTTTTTGCCTTTTAGTAATTATCAGGAACAGGGGGTGCCAGCAGCAGCAGCCACTGTGGAATAATGTTCTGCAATAGGTACTGCTCTTGTCAGTGATGGTTCTCATGGCCTGCATACTTTTGGAGCCAGTTTATATATTGCTAGTGGAAAACATGATGCGCTTTGAGAACTCCTGAACTGAGTATTTTAACAGTTGGATCTTGGGGCATATTTGGACCTTAAAGGTACTGCTTCCAAGGTGTTCAGAAACAGAGCAAGTCTTAACCTGGTAATCTAGAAATACAGTTTAATAGTTATGTTGTAGTTTGCAGATTTCAAGAAAAGAACTGTCTTAGTAGAGTGGGGAAAATATTTATTATTTTTAAAAAGTTAATCCATAAGTTAATAACAATCAAGTTGGAAATTTAAGTTGTACATTCATCTTAGTCAAGAACAGTTCCTAGCTTTTACTTTAGTTTCTACTGAAAAGTTAGGGGTTTTTTTACAAGTGTGATTTCCTGAATTTTTTGTGCATGAACCTGTATAATAAGTAGATGAACAGGAAAGCACCTGTAAATCCAGTTGCAGTTTAGCTTTTTACTAGAACCGGACTTTAAGAACTGCTGTTTAAACAATTGCTTCGGAAAGAAATGCAGCCTGGAAATACGTTGTTAAAACTTTGACGTTTCCTTTTAATTAGAAGTGCTTGCTTAAAAATTTTTCTTTGAGAACTTTGAGGATTTTTTCTTCCAATAGTAATATCATTACCTCTGTTTTTCTGGGGAGGTAATGGAGTGTATGTAATCAGGTAGTCTGTTCAGAGACCATTCCCCGGCTTTCTAATTAAGTACAATTTACTTAACAACTTGACATGTCCAAGGTTCATAGTAATTCTTGAATTTTTACTATATTTTGAGTTGCATTTGTTTACAGACTAGCAACAAAGTTATAGTAATAAATCTTTGCCTGTGTTTTGAATTAGATGTGCCAAGTGTCTTACCTTTCTGTTGGTTCTTAAAGGCAGCATATGTACACATGTGTGGGGTTTTCAGTGCACTGACAAGGACTAACATGGTGAAACAGCACTTTTTCTTCAACCTTTGTACTTGATGAATAACCAGGCAGTGTAAAAAAATAATAAACCTAGAAAATCCTTAGCAAAAGATTGACTAAGTTGAGCAACTTCTTATAATCATCTTGGATTTAATTGGATCTGTAGCCAATAGGAAATTCTAATAGTAGTGAGCTCAAGTGTCAGGTTCCAGATCATAGAGGAAGCACTGAGTTAAAATGCCACAGGTAATATACAAGCAAGTTGAGTTATAATCAAGAAATGACGGAGAAGGAGGCTTAAATTTTTTATGTGATCATTCATCAATTCAGAAAAATGTCAAGATATTTGCATACTGAAGTAAGGCTCTCTAGTAGTTAGTTAAATCAGTGTTAATTCTTGTGTTTTGGAAGTATCAGAGGAACTGCACGGTGTGATACATAAAGCTTATTATTTACAAGGAATTGCAAGCACCATAAGGATGTGTGTTCTTCCTATATTTCAGGAAGAAGCTCTAAAAACAAATGATACTTGCTCAGATTTGAGAGCATATCTGTATACAGATTGAAAAAAGGATTATATTGATACACAAACCCTGTGTCAAATAAATTTTTACTTGTGTTAGGTCTCATTTTATCCAATGCACACCATCAAACTATGAAACAGTACAGTCTCATTTCCTTCTTCATTCCTCTCAAACATGTGGCTGTAGTAATCATTTTACTTCACTACCCTTCTTTGATGTTTTTGCCACTTTGTTTTTTTGCACAATATCTCAGAACATTCTGCAATTTTTCCAAGCTTCATCCTGATTCAACTTCATCTATAGTCTTGAAATTAGTTTCTGTGACACCCATTGCTGACATTTTTATTGCCTCTTGGAAAATCACAGGGTTTAAACCTTCTCTCAGAAGTTTTCTACGAGAGAGCATGCATCACAGCTATGTCAGACATGTCTCGTCTTGAGAACATGCTGAAACATCTTGAAGTATTTAGTTAGGAGTTCACATTACATAAGAAAAGGAGAGTTGCCTCAGATAAACAGGCCACTCTGTGAAGTGTCCACACACAATTTAAATGGATGGGGCTGGAAAATTGTTTCTTGCCTTACCCTGACATGCATACTTGTAGTCCCAGGCATAGAGGAGAAAAATCCAGTAGGTCTTGGTGACACCTCTACTCTCAGGAGTGGTATTGCTATGTCACTGCTTCCACAATGTATTTCGGAGCGCAGCAGAAATGTAGCAAGTTGTATTCTTCTCTACCACCCTAAATGTTCTAGTGATCTCCAGGAAAAGGCACTATTTTTTTACTTAAATACTCGCTCTGATCAGTACTGCAGTCTCTCCAGGAAAACCACATCTAGTACGGAGATTTCTTCTGGAAATCAGCAGTCTTAATGTTTTTTTGCATTCTTCACTGCAATTTCTCTTCATTTGTTCTTCCATGTCTTCAATTGGGCTTGATCTGAGAGAAGCTGTCATTCCGGACACCTTATAACAGCTTTCATAGGCCCAAACTGAGGCATGGGGATCATCCAATAAGGAAGTTACATGACACCTCCCTGCCAGCTCCCAGTTCTATGCTTTCCAGAGGGTCAAACTACCCCTATAGCTTAAAAATAACTCCTTACGTCTACCACATGTAACATATTTATACATTCATAAACAGGTTTATTTGCATTAGGGGGCCCATTCTTTGAATTGGGACTGAACAAACCACTCTCAAATGAATGTTAATTTAACAGTACAACCATCCAGTATTTCTTGGATAGTCCCAATGCATTTCAAATTTACAGCAGAAAGTGGGAGATCATCACTTTTGTTTCATCACTATCAGGGTCCAAAGCATCTTTGCAGCACAGGCTTCTCGGGTGACAGAATTTCTACTTAACATTCTCAGATTATTGGAGATTATAGATTGAAGCCAATTGAAAGTAGTTATACTTTTGAATCTCTTTTAAGAATTTCTCTGAACTGATGAAAACTGTGAGGAAAGGCTGAGGGAACTGACATTGTTTACTCTTTGAAAGAGAAGGCTTACTGGGTATTTTATCAAAATAAATACCTGATGGGCATGGATAAAGAAAATGGATCTGCTCTTAGTGAGGCAGGCCACAAATTGGAGAACAGGAAACTCCATTTAAACATACGGAAAAATTCTTCTTACTCCAAGAATGGACAAACATGAAATCACTGCCTAAACAGGTTATGGGGTCTTAGTTCTTCAAGGTACTGAAAACTTGCCTCAGTGAGACACTGCAAACCTGCTCTAGGTGACTGTACTTTGAGTTGTGCACAAGCTGGACCAGACAACCTTCAGAAGACTGTTCCAACATCGTTTACTCTTCTACGATATTTTCATTATTCCCTCATCCTGAGATTATCATTTTGCAGTTTGACTATTTTGCATAATCTCTTAAGACTAAGGGCATCTTTGGCTTCAATCTTTGATCCAATAGTGTCAGTTACACAATTTTCAACTTTGTTTTCTTGCAACTCATGAATAGTTAACAAAAAAGACAAGAAAAATAATCCCGAAGGAAGGTATTCAACTGATTTGGTCATTCTTAACAGCAGAATTCATTCTAGAAACAATCCTTCATGAACAGTGAAGTGAAGGAAGGAATACTATTCAGAGTCTCAGGAGTTTTTGTTAATTTTCTTTAGCTGTGTTCTCAACTTGACTCTAGCATTCAGAAATTTCATAGAAACTACTAGACTTAATATGCAACAGTGAGAACAGTTCTTTATGTCTTCCTTGAATCTGCTAAGACAGTTGCTTGTAGCTCACTATAGCTGCAGTGGTAATGTTTTTATGTTTGCAACATTGATTTCCTAATAAGATTAAATTCATGAGTCAAGAATATCAGAAATGCCTAATTTTTTAGTTATTGCATGGTTAAAAAACTCTACACTGCTTAAGACGCTGAACTCACTCTCCATTCTTAGGAATTCCGACAATTCGTTGCAAAAAGAAAGTAATCTTTTCATCATCGTTTGGTACTATCAAGTTCTGATGTCTATGTAATGTTTTCTTTATGTGCATTCAAAAATCACATACCAAGTTCCTTGTTTCAAACTGCCTGTTGTTACTCCTGAAATTCACTGATTAAGAGCAGCTGAGAGAGAGTGGTCTGCTTTTACCAGTGTTAAGGCCTATGCAGTTAGGCAGAGTGGGAGCACTGGAAAACACTGTGTGGGCATTGTAAGGGGAGAGAATTCTTCTGCTTCTGTATTTCATGGTGTGAATGTTTGTATGGCTAATCCACCTCCAAGAAGATTAGATATAAGTGGGTAACTTCTTTCTTTAGAGTCTGGAGTTTTTATGCTAAAGGACCGTTTCAGTGAGGCTGAAGAAATACTGGAGTTTGAAATGAGTGCTTACAGGAAACATCAACTAGTAGAAGTTAAAAAACATTATATTTTTACAGCACAGAAAAGTTAATTCAAGCTGTAGAAGAAGATATTGAACGTGAAAAGGTTGTAGCAGACGACATAATGAAAGACATGTCGCAGGAAAATCAAGCTAAATATATGGAGATGAAGGTTGCTAATGAAAAACTCTCCCAGGTTGGCTTGTTTCATTGTACTTACCTAAAATATTTCTTAAACAGTCTTCATGAGTTCTACATACAGTTTGGCTACTAAAGAGCTTGACAACAGTTTTAAACACTTTACAATGAAAAAAAACTTGCTGGTATCTTAACAAATTTTAGAAGTACCTGAAAATAAATAGAGCAATTGACTAAGACCAGATACTTTTTGTATTTCTGTATTTTAAGAACAAATGATGTTCCTAATTTTCCTTTTAAATTTGGAGACCAGCATGCAGATTTTTAAATAGTGATTTTAAAAATACTTAGATGTTTCATCATATGTAAAAAGGGAAAAATAATCCCAACAATTTTTGTAGTTCACTTAAGTAGAAAGTTTTCTTCTTGTGTACAAATGTCAATCTGACTAGGTTTATGCTATTACTATTGTATGTCTGACTATATCAGAAAAAATTGGAGTAGGATTTATAAAATTTTTGTGACTTCATTAATCCTAATGTTAATAATAGGAGTAAGATTTCTAGCGTCTCTGAGATGGTGTAGCTTAAGCCATGCAGTCTTAAAAGTTTCTTTGTATAGTCTCTGCAGAGGTGACATCAGTGTTTCTCAGCTGTTATAGCATGAGCAGTCAGGGCTTACCTGTATCTTTCTGGACTGTGAAGAAACTGTGGTGGCTAGTTCAGATTTTAAAATCTGACTCTAAACTTCTAAAGTAGAAATAGTAAGTACTGATTTTAAGGAAAAAATAGTAGAAAAAAGGCAAACAGTTTTTTGCTTATAGCCCAGCTACAAATAACAATGGAAAAGTTGGATGCTGAAAGTGGTTATTATATCTGAGTTACATGAAGGAGCTGGACACAGGCTTGTCTTTTAAATTTTTTAAGAATAGCAATAGGATGGTTTAGAGTATTTTATAAATACTGGTGTTTAGAGCAAAAAAAGTAATCTAATCAAGTAGTAATTTTTATCTGAATTTTGCATTTTGTTTCCTCTTTAGGAATTGATTGTTCAACAGCAGGAATTGGATGTATTAAATGTAAAGGAAGAGAGGCTTAGAGCTGTATGTATGATAAGCGGTCTCTGTACCAATCTTCCCTGAACTCTAGTGTAAAAAATAATACAGTAGAAAAATACCTATCATTTTTTTTCCTTAAATTTTCAGATATTTTAGTATCATACCCCCTAGAATGGGAAGGCAGAGCTGCCCCTCTGTTTTTCACCAATAATTTTCAATTGGGTTTAGGTAAAATTCTTTCTGCAAGATACATAGTGCAAAGTTTTGATAGCAATAGTGAGCTTTCCTAGCTTTAATGACTCATGCAGATTCAGATGTTTTCTGTGGCATGTGATTGATTTAGAAAAACTCTTAATTATCATTCACATCCTTCTTAAGGATTTATGTGACTTAATTGTTTTCTATGTTTTCTATTTTTGGTATGTCTGAGAATGACTTTCTTACTCCACATTTCAATTCAAATGCAATTAGCATTTGAAGCACAAAATAGTACCAGCTAAGATATTTTTTTATCTCACATACATATATAAAGGCCCACTTCTAATATACTTTCATATTCCTAGATTGACAAGAATGTTCTCATATTGCATCTTTTGTGGATAAAAGGGTTTATCTGCTGAAACATACAGTCAGAAAGTATAATTTTCCAATACTGCTAGATGTTTTTCAGTCCTTTTGAATATTGTATACGGTTTTAAAACCCCTAGAAATGGTGAGGTAGTAAATTTACTCAGAAAATTGGCCTGAGATTGAGTGCATAAAGCAAGAAGTAGCTGATTGGAATATTCCATTTCAGATAATACAATACTGACAATACAAATTTTAAATGTTATATTTATAACATCTCTCTGCTCTTTGTAAGAAGTAAGATTCACTTGCAATGTATAGATAAGTGTTCTTAACTAAAGCATACTTTCTACAACGCTCTCTTGTCATCTGAAAATAGTTTGTTTTTCCCAACAGGAAATAGCCCAGTCTGGGGTGAAACAGGAAGCTGTGCAGCTGTACGAAAAGCTGCATGAGCTAAAGGAGCGTCGAGATCAAATGATTGCGGAGGATAAGAACGTGGAATCTCCACAGGAGGAAAGAGAGAGACTACTAAAGCAGGCAAGACTGTAAAATGTTGCTATGTAGAAGATTCTCTGAGTCAGTATTTTTAGGGGTGATGATACTTGAAAGTCCCTGAGTTTGAATCTTGGCATTTATTTGTGCTCTAAGCAACACAAATAATCTGATATTAAGAACAGTTAATGAATTGAAAGGTTGGGATATTTCAGGTTCATCCAAAAAAAAAAAACGAGGGAAAGTTACTTTTTACTTGGGCAGATAGTGATAAGACAAGGAGGAACCTGTTTTAAAGTAAAAGATGAGGCATTCAGATTAAATGTTAGGAATAAATTCTTTGTTGTGAGCGTGGTGAGGCAATGGAACATGGACCGCCGTGCCTGGAAGTGTTCAAGGCCAAGTTGGGTGGTGTGTGAGCAACGTGATCTAGTGGGTGGCTGGGGCTGAGGGTGGGGGGTGAGTGGCTTGTAAATAGATCATTTTTGGAGTCTCTTCCAATCCAAATGATTCAATGATTTTATGAAAACAAAATTGGCACAGTCAGCTTTTCACCTAGTTGACTTGTTCCAATTCATGAGTCATGTTGTTTGGGAAAACTGATCCTGTTGAGCATCTCTGTAAAATAACTCCAGACAGTATCCATATGGGGTACTGAACAGGTATACTAATCCAGAAGCAATTTAATCGGAGCACAATGGTCTGTGCTGTGTTATATAATTATCTGTCTATACTATATGGATTACTAGTCTGAATGCCCAATGGTAAATGTATGTGATTTTTAAGTGCATGACTTTTAAGGATTTGGAAGACATAACACTTAAATCATGTCACTTCTTGTTGGACAATATGACTGCAAATTTGTCATATGCTGAATTTCTATTCCCTGTATTTTGAATTCAGAATTTTTTTTCTTTTTTTCATTTGTAGATTTTATTTCATATGTTAAAGTTGTTATACTTTTTTATAGGTTAAAGACGATAGTCAAAAAATAGCAAGCATGGAAAGACAGTGAGTAACCGCATTATACTGTTGCTATAAATGACATGTACACCCTAAAGACGGATAGTTGGGTTCCATTACATATTTCTCTAGAAACATCACCTCATTTTCAAACCTGTACCAGTGTTAGCCTTCCACAGAGAATTGAATATATTCTTTTGCTTCAGTTAAACAACTTTTATAGTGATAGGACATTCAGATCTACATAAATAAGATACTTCTATCCCTTATGAAAATTGAGAATATGCCTTGAGAATATAAATTGGTAATTGCAGAGACATAAACTTGTTTAAAGCTGAAGAAAATGTTCATCTGTAAAAGTTACTCCTCTAGGACATCTATGAAGTTGAGCCTATATTATGCTGGTCATCTTCTGAAGTTTATGTGCTCTTAAAACCCAAGATTTACGAAGTTGCTCACAGAAGGTTCCTCTCTAAAGGGTAAAAGGGCATTGCTTCTTGATTCTTGAGTACTGGGCCATTCTGAAGATTTGCCAGAAAGTCAAATAAATTTTATGGTTAATAGTAATGTTTTGAGGGTAGATAAAACAGTACAATTTTGTGGTTTTGAATCTTTTTATTTCCCTGTTTATAGAAAAGTTGAAATGATTCATGAAATGTCCTACAAACAATTCTAAGTTCTTTTAAGCAGGATACCTAACTATAATTATTGGTTGATTTTTAATGCATTGATACTTTGTTTAGATAAATAAGTTGCTTAACAGCTTTGATTGAAAGATACAATGACAAAATTTGTATTTGAGACTTTAGATAGAAATGTGTTTAAGATAATTCCTTTCACACTTCAACTGATTATGTAGCAGAGAGTTTTAATTTTACATGGCAATTTCTTAATGCATTTTAGTGAACACATAAGTAATTTTTAAAGAGTACAGTTACTTATTGCAGTTTACGAGTTATATTGTACCTCTGCAAAGCTGAATGGCAACCAGCAGAGGGACTAATTGAATAAGTTAGAGAATTACTGATGATTCAACAAAAATTGTGTTTTAATAAGAAGGAGCAGCAGTACTTTAATTGGGACTGAAGTGGCAGATTATTTACATATAGCTTTTATGATAGCAATAATCCTCTTGATATTGTTTTGGTTTCTTATAAATTTAGGTTTGCTATTCTTGGTTTCTGTCTGCATTTTTGTCTAAAGTAATGTAAGTATTTTACAACATATTTTTAACCTTGACTTTCATTATGTATTTTCCAGGCTGACAGAAGTAAAAGAAAAAACAAACCATTTTAAAAAGGTCATTCAACAACTTGATATGGATCTGGAGAATCATCAAGGTAACATGACTAGAGTTCTAGCAGAGTGTGCAGAGCTGCAACTTTTTGCACGGTATATGGTCCTGTTATACCCATCAGTTGCTTGAAACTTTTGGATTTTTGCAAATGTCCATTACTCAACAAGATCAGAAGTTTTGTGTATAGAGGTACAGGCTTTTCTTTTCAGGCATGAAAATAGGTAGTACTCAGCTTTAGTGGCACATTCATCAAGTTCATATTGAAAACTACCATATAAAATAATAGTACAGCTGTCTGGCTTTCTGTCCCAATTTTATTTTTAGGACTGATAGATAAATAGAAGTTTATCTTACCGGCAGCACTACAAAACCAGCTCTAACTTAAAAATGTTTTTATTAATTTTACCATTTGCATTGTCAATTGAGAATATTTAATAATAACATGTAAGCAGACAATATTCTTTTAATACTAATTCACTATTTATTTTTATCTGCCTTTGAAGCTTCTTGGGTTGATCTTTGCAAGAAGAGTTTGAGAGCTGCCTAAAAATGGCCTTAGCTTATACTTACCTCCAACAAACATGTACTGTAGTACTTAGGTGAGGTTAGGTTGGGATTTATGGTTCTGGAGGAAGTAACTGTAGTTTGAGCATAGGCCCTTAATAACTGTGAAAGGTTCTCTGTAACATGTTGATTCTTACGATATAAAACCTTCTTTTGATTATAAGAAATTTTATTCAGATAGGAATTATACAAATAGTGCCAACATTCTGGAAGACGTTGTAACAACTTCTTTCAATTCTAGAGGACTAGTGAATTATGTGAGTCCTTTTTACTTTCTGCCTTTTCTTCGGCGATCAGCAAAAAATCTAGCTGTAAATTTCTTCAAGCTTAAATATTTCTAAATTTTCCTCCAAACGAATGTTTGATACATCTTTTTTCTCATCTTTTGCATGACAAAATATTTCATATTTCTCAGGTATTTCATTATTTTTGTGCAAATTACTTATTAAGACTGTTTTGTTAACTTTTGAGTTTTCAGATAATATCATTGCCAACTTTATTGTTCTTTAATTTTTCCTTTTTCTTTGCCTTGCAACCCTTTTTTATTTTAACTTTGGAGAAATGCAGAAGGTAAGAAGTTGCTTCTCGTGTTACAGTTCAGTTTACACACACAATCATTCATTGCTGGACTGTATGTCTTTCACTGTTTTAGAAGATGAAGCGTGTTGAAGAAGAGAGTTGAAAACATACACAAGAGAAAGCACATGCTCTTTGTCAGCATATCAGGAGCTGTCGGTATATTCAGAATCAAGTTACCTTGTGTTATGAGCGAATTACACCTGTTGGTATAACACAGAGTGAATAAAGAAGATAGTCATAAAAATAACTTCTAAGACACAGAAATGTAAACTCCCAATGCCATCTTCTCTAGTGAATGAAGAGAGAGTCACAGAGGACCATTCATACTTCTGCTCTAAATCAGCATCTTAGCGTGTCCTTGAAAATCCTGTCCTCCCTCCCTTGCAAGTCACTTTACTTCTGGACTGGTATTTAAACTTTATTGCAAAACATTCCCAAAACTTCAGTTCCTAAAGCTTTTTAGGTAGACATTAGGTGAAATAACCAGTAAAAAAAATGTACATATCTAAGGGTAAATATTTCAGTGTTGGAAACATCTTTGAGTTGGAAAAAATTGGACAGACAATATAGAAATAACTATTTTTAGGTTTTGCCTGAGAAAATCTAAGTAAAAACTTCACCCACTTACTACATGTTCCATATACTAGCAGCTAACTTTAACTGATTTAGTCACAGTCAACATTAACTCGTAATGGAACAGACTTCACCCTTTATAATTTGCAGGCTAAGGCATTGGTGTAATGATGGCATATTGTAAAGAAAACTTATCTGTAAGACATTTCAAAGTTTTAGACTTTATTGCTAATGTTTTTTTTCTTTAAACACTTGAGAAATCATGTAACTATTTCATGGCTCATTATTGCTAGATTTTTTAAGAGTAGAACAGGCTGAGTAAGTATTGAAGACTTGCCTTGCAAAATGGAAGAGTCTGGCAAGGAACAAAGCCACCACTGCAAGGAAACTGAAGCAGTCCCTTAGGGTCCCACAGGTGTTCTTATTGTTTTATATACCAAATAAAGAGGAAAGCATGGGGATGTACAAGTAAAAGACCTGGAGAAATTTGCTTGCTGAGTTATATCTGTATCTATTTGTCTCTTTTGCTTTGTATTCTTTAAAATTAAAAGATTACGTTAAAAATATGAAAGAACTCAAAACATTGAAAATTTTTATGTTTGAAACATAAAATTATTCTTAGGACCTGAATTGTCTCCTTGTGACAAATGTATCTGGTCTTTCACTGTACTAGTACATTTAAATTAAGAACTATTTTTAGTCATAGTTGAGTTTAAGGATACAGTGAATGAATGGTATGTTACTCTTCTAATACCACTATAAAGAAGTTGTATGGAATTGGGGTTTTTAACAAATTGTAGAAAGCTTTCTGTGCATTTTATTTTCCTACATCATTGCTTTTACAGTTTTCCTGTTTTATTTCCCTGAGATTGTTAAATTATTACATGTAAGTCCACTCTAATATGTAAAAATGCTGTTGAAATGGCTTGTATATTAAAAGAGTTTCAGAAAGTTTTACCTAACCATGATGCCCAAATATGCAGAAGCATTTGTTCTGTATTATTGAAATGGAGACTTCAGAAAAACCCTGTGAACTTCCTTGGTTCAAATCAAGTATTTATCTCACTGCTTTTTATCAGAAATTGTAACCTCAGAAAGGTTCTAAAAATTGCATTGAGGCTGATTTATTTAGCTAATTATCTTTTTTTTAAGGTAAAAAATATGCATATGATAATCAGTTGAAGTGACTGCATTCAGTGATACAGAATGAGTCCTGTAGTTTCTAGGCGTATAGAAATTTTATTTTTAAAGCTGACATTTTGCTTATACAAAGGAATTCAGGACTGAGACAAAGTTAAATCAATGTTGGATCTCTTGCAGGAGAAGAAAGTTGGAAATACAGGGAGCTGAAGAAGAGGGAAGAAAGCATAGACAGTAAGTTGTATAATGTAATTTAATTAGGCCTAATTCCACTAAAATACAGGTTTTCTTGTACTGTCAACGCGCACACATTAATTTAGACCTGTAAAGGACAGATGTCCTGATCTTTGCATAAACTCTGTGGTCTGCCTCAGGACAAGATAATTGTTATCTTAGGACTTACAAGGGTTTTCACCAGTCATTAAAGATTTTAGGAATGCAGCTTTATTTTATGAAAGCAAGGCTCAAATTAATTGATTAAATGATTAACACAGAACTTCTAAATGGACAGGTGTAGACATCATGTAATTCTTTAAGGCATATTTATTCAAGATGAATGGTGCTAAAGTTGTGTTACATATTAAAAGATTCTAATGTTGAGACTTTAGTAGCAATTAACACAGGATGAAAACAACTGGTTTTAAATATATCTTACTGCTATTGTACTGTAGTAGACAGCTTACAAAAAAAGTTGATCTGTTACTCAGCAAAAGGGGAAAATGATCAATAAGTATGCCATGAAGGCCAACAGGTATAATACCTTTTTTAAGGTATTCTCTAAAAATGTTCCGTATAACTTACGGTTAGCACGACACAGAAAGAAAGGTCTTGGCTGACAATAAGGGAAGGTGGATAAGACCATACTTTAGAGAGTTTCTATGTTTTTAAATTACTAGGTTTCCTGAGAAGCAAAAAGGCAAAAGCTCACTTGATCTGGATTTTCAGTATGAATGCACACTGTGAAAGTGGGGCCTCACAATGCTCCTGACCTTTTGGGTTTTGGTTTTGTTTGTACCCTTCATTAGAGGATATTGATGCAATTTGAGGCCTGTTTGAGATTTGAGGGAACATGCAGGAGTCTTAAAGACGGGAAAAGAGCAAATATGGTACCTTGTGTAGAAGAGGAGACAGGGAAATATAGGCCAGTCAGCTTAGTATCAATTTCCAGAAAGAATGGAGAAACTAACCAAGTGTTACAGAAACAGGAATATGAGTAACACTAGTATAGATTTGTCAGGTGCAAAGATCTGTTTTCCTTTTTTCACAGAAAAATATTGCAGGATAAGGAAGGTATAGCAGAGGATGTGTACTTTAACTTCAGTACATCTGCTGTCTCATGGTGTTCTTAGAAGCAAGCTACGAGAATATTGTCGTTAACCCATACTGTGCATGCGATTAAAAATTATTAATATGAAGGATTCAATGAGTTTTGCAATCTGTCAGAAGTTCAGGTTAGTCAATACTTACATCAATCAGTTGGATGACAGGAGAGACTTTCACAGAACATTTCACAGAAAACACTCCATCAGAAAAGTTGAAATCATGTTGACAGACAGGGTTATAATTTCATATACTTTTGGCATATTAGAAAGTAGTTTTAAAATATTCAGAAAGGATTAAGTGTAAGTTTCAACACTTGGGCAGAGTAATCAACAGCAAAAATGCAGAAGAGGGAGCAGTTCATTAGGCACAGCTCTGTGGTAGGTCTCATAGTTAGGGTGAAGATGAAGTGAATATGGCTCAGCAGTATCACACTGACATGGAAGAGAAAGTACCACAACAGTAGGTATACATAAGAGTGTAATTTGTCAGACATATGAAGTAGTCTTTTCCCTGTGCATTGAATAATTCAGATGGAGTGTTGCCTCCAGTGCTGCATGTAAAGAAAGGGGTGGTAGACCTAAAGAGAAACTAATGGAGGATGCAGAAAGCATGACCTGCAAGGAAATATGAAAGAACAAGTCTTCTAATTTTAGATTTATGAAAGTTGTCAAATGTTTAAAAAGGTTGTCTCAAATAACAAGTGAATAATTTATCTCTGTATATACATGGAAGGGAGAAAAGGTGTAATACATCAACAGCTGCAGAAAGCTTTCAGGTTGGGTATTGGGGAAAACTTCCTAACATTAACATTTACCAAGCACTGAAATAGGAGTCCAGGAGAATTGTATAGTATCTATGCGGAGCTGTGTGTGAGAAGAGTATAGACAAACATCTAAATAACCGACATACAGTTGGTTTTGTCCTGGAGCAACTCAATTAATCAGAAGAGCTCTTGCAGTCTCTTACATTCAGTTTTTTATGATTCTGTGAAACACACAGTACTCAAATGAAACAAAGTCAATCAAACAAGTGTGATGAAAAGGAGAGTTGCTTGTAGAAAAAACAATGAGAAGAGATGTAAATATGGACCTTGCTTAATGATTCTAAATAAATTAAAAGATTTGAAAGAAAGCACCTAAAAAGTCCAGAATGGCAAAGGAGAAAAACAGTAGTCAAATCATACGGGTACGATTCTAAGGTTGCAGGCTGAGTCTTATAGATATAACTGTGGATGTTATGTGTGTTAGTTTTATTGTTTCTTATTTATAAAGGTGTGAAAATGTGTTTCTGTCACTGTCTAGTACTTCTTCCTCAAACAAGGACTACTTCTCCTTTCATCCACATAGAAACTCTTAGGTTTTCTGAGTGCTCCTGTGTGTATAAGCCATGTTTCAATAGCGGCTGCTGGGACAAGCATTTAGAAAGGTGTCAGAAATAATGAGAATGAAATTCCTTTCCTATTGGGCAGCAACCCTCACCTGAACATTACAGAAGAAGGTGGTGACCACATGCCCAATATTTGTCTTTTTCATTCCAGCGGATAAGCTGACAGGTTTCAAGGTCTCTACCACCTGGCATTAAATAAACAATTAAACTTTAATTGTACAGTTAATGAACATAGTACAAAGTTTTGACTGGAAACAACAAAGGCATGTGCTGTACCCTTGCAAGTAAGAGCCTTCTTTTTTGTGTTCATTGATCTCTAGATTTTCTTGAGACTTTTGAAGAGGTGAAGAATCAAGAATTTGAAAGAAAGGCCCAAATAGAAGCCAACATTGTTGCACTCCTGGAGCACTCAAGCAGGGTAAGCATTTCCCTCCCTCTGTGGCAAGATAGGAATTTAGAAGCGCAGAATGGGAGAGTGGCTGGATAGAGAGGGATGGTGCATTTTATATATTTAAATGTATCTATATGGTAATCTCTTAAGAGGATTAAATATTAAACCATCTACATAGTACAGATAGAGTTAAAAAAAAGGACGATTGGTTTAATTTCTCTTTACTTCTAGGGATAGAGTTTTCGCCACTGCTATAATGAACATTATTCCATTAATGATAAACATTTCCAAATAGTGCAAATCAAATTACCACCATATGTTGTTTACCCAGAGTTTGCAAATCTCAATTTATGGGTATCTTGTCATACTGTTACGTAACAAAAATATTTCAGTTGTCCCTCTGATCTATTCAAATTGTCTCTGGACTACCTCACCATGTAATATTTAATGCAAATAATATAAATGGTGTAACACTTTAGAAATTGTTCAAATTTGCAATCTGCAGTTTTTAGGTTTTTTCACTTTGAAGTCTCCATTTCTTCTAATATTTTTGGTTTCCATGGATTTTTTATGTTACAGAAAATCAGCTGAGTAATATTTTGTTTCTGTGATTACTTGGTCTTCTAAATCAGTATGATATACCATATATTGCAGGCATTGTCACTTTAGAACAGATCTGTATAGCATCACAGTGTATATTGCTGCATTTTGTTTCAGCTGTGCTGACCTGTCAGTACATTTTTTATCAAGAGTTGGCAGAATGAAAGTCATTCCCATTTAAACACTTGAGAATATTTCCAATATTCGAAGTCTTCATAGTAGAAAAGCTAAATAATAGACAATGTCCTAGGACGTGTTTTTTTAGTTGCAAGTTACCATTTGTTCTTTCAAAAATACAGCATGTTCTCATTATTGTTGTTGGTAACACGCAGAATCTGAATCATATGAAACAAATTTCATCTGTAACCAATCAAGAGCTGAAGATTATGCAGGAAGACCTCACTTTTAAATCAAATGAAATGCAGAAATCACAGAGCACTGCTAAGAATCTGGTTACAGGTGAGATCAGCAATGAATTTGTAAATTCACTTCATAAAAGTATTAAGATTACACACATTGTAACAAGTAAATAATAACAAGTAAAAGATCTCAAAATATCAGGTAGCAAGTGATATCTAAATATTAAAATACAGTGGCAATTGACAACTCTTGTAAGTAACAAGTTATTTATATTACTCAGGAGCATTTAATTTACTATTACCACTAAATGATAATCTTCCTTGCACAGATATAAGATAAACAAATGTATTTTAATAGAGGGGTACAAAGGTTTTGGAGCTAGAAGTTTGATTTTTACTCATACCTCACAACTTCCATGATTTTTAAATACTGTTTAATAATTTCAAGTAGTCTTCCACAGTTATCTAACCATGGTTTTTTTGTAAATGTAGTTCTAAGTATCCCTTACTTATGTCTTGTGCTTTTACAAAGGCATATGTAGTATGGGAGAATAACTGGCAACCATGAATAGCTCTCAAATTCTGAGGCTTTGATTCTGCAAAGTGAATATTCATTTTGACTTCATTTTCTAAATACGCAAATACTGAAAATTAGATGTAAGCATCTTCACGATCCTGTCAGTAATTTCAAAAAGCAGACAGTATTTTTCTTTCATTCTCATGACAAGTATCTATTTAGTTCTTTATTTGCACTGTTTATAGTAGGATTGTTCTCACAATTCTAAGTCTTTGCCAATATCATTATTGGTTCAGCAAACCTTTCCTTGTTTGTTTGGGTGAAAGGAAGGGGGAGGAATTAAGAACCATAAATCATTTTGTTAGAAGGCTATTACGTGCTGTACTTTGTAGTAATTTTCAAAATAGGAGCCTGTATTGTCACTTGAGAGTAGTTCCGAGCAAATATGAAGTTGTTCTCTGCAAAATGTTACAGAATTTGATTGTTCTGTTGTGTGTTTGAGCATTTAGTGTTTACTTGTCTGCAAATACTCATTTTGCAGTTCTAGTGTAGTTTAAAATGCTAGGCCACACATTACAATTTCAAATGTGCCTTTTTGTTCTTTCACGTAAGCATCAACTGTGACTGCTTTACAATATAAAGATGTTTAGGAAGCTATAGCACCTAGTGCTATAGAGACATTATTTAAAGACATAGTTATTTCTCTGCAAGGGGAGAGAAGAAAGTTACAGTGCATAATTTTCAGCAGATTTAAATTATTCATAAGTATGTCTGATAGCAAGGAGTCACAGATACTGTAATAAACAACTTAAGATTCTTTCAGAAATACAGTGAATTTTCAGTCTCCACAATTGAAGTTCTTCATAACCCCTGAATTATAGCACAGTAATCTTCAGAATTATTTTGTTGTGATTAAAATCTGGATTCCCATATTTTCTTGCTGTAACAAAAATATAAAAAGTCCACCAGTAGAACCCTTAAAAAAATAGAGAAGGAAATCATGAAAAGTAAACAAATGTGCTGATGGCATAGTTTCCCAAAAACATTTCCCTGGGTCACTGTAGTTTGTTCTGAGAATTTGCTACCTTGTCCACACTGCATACTAGACGCTGCAACTTCATGGCATATCA
Organism: Campylorhamphus procurvoides; assembly: GCA_013396655.1. Lineage (NCBI taxonomy): Eukaryota > Metazoa > Chordata > Aves > Passeriformes > Dendrocolaptidae > Campylorhamphus > Campylorhamphus procurvoides. The sequence goes on along the minus strand of WBMV01001269.1, from coordinate 93,087 downwards.
GAAGGAACTGGGCTGCATCCTCTTCCTGTCTCTTCCCCTAGAGGAGTTCTGAGGTTTTTTCAGTTTTGAGGTTTTTTCATTGAGACTGCTGCTGGATAAGGATAAAATTCACCCCTTTCAGTTTCTTTCCTTTTCTCCAGAAAGTGTGAATGGGTAGGCACAGCATTGCTGTCTCATCGTAATTTTCACCAGTATATAGATAGAATGGTCTAAGAATTCTTTCTGCCTTTTTGGCATTTATGTTGTTACTGCGTCTTACATGTAAAATAAATTCCAACTGGTCAGGTATATATTACTTTAAAATAAAATATAGATATTAAACTACTATATAAAAAATAAAAATGCTGTGACTAGGCCAAAACAGATCCTTAAGAACATCTATAGTTATTTTCTGCTATTTCTCTCCAATCTGAATTTATTTTATAATTCTATTTTTTTACTGTTTCTGATCTTAAAACCCTCATTTACTGAGGATCTTAAGCATTTGTTTGTCTTTAAACCATAGTGCTGTAGAAGCAAGAGAAGTAAAGCAGTGGTCTTCAGTTGTGGTTTACAATCTGTCATTGATCAGTACTGGGAACTTTGGTTCCAGTGAAACTATGGGCAGTTATAAAGTATTGTTGATACAGAGAAACTGTTTTCTTAAGTGCTTTACAGTAGAAGGCAGACACTGAGTTGCAGACATTCAATGTAGTCTGAACATTTTACTTACAAACCCTTCTTTTTACTGGCACAGAAATTTTTCATATTTATATCAATGTAGTTTGCACATTTAGGGCTCTTTCAGTCTTACCTCAGCATTCCTCAGGATAATTACAGGTGGTACTCAGAAATCTTGGCTTGTCCTTGTTTAATTTTGAGATTTCTAAAGAAATTATCAAAACACTCTGTAATAAGCCAAAAATGTTGAAGAAAGCAAATATTTCACTCAAAAAATTAGCATAGGGCATAAATACGCAAGCAAAGGGATAAGTACCAAAATCTTGCTATGACAGTTTTGATCAGGTCAAATTATTTGATTTTCCCAAATAATTCCACTGAGGAAACCATACCCACAGTTTTTGGAAAGGTGAACTCTCCCTATGTCACGTAGGCACATCTGTTCCCTTCTGCCATAAAGATTTATGCTGCCTTGGTTAAGTTGCGGGGGGGAGAAATTTTCTACCCTTTTTCCAACTGATCAGCACAAATCTGACTCTGTGAGTAGAATACACAGTCTATGCTGAAAAAAGTTTCTTTGGGCAGTCTCACCCCTTCCAATAGCCCACGTGGTCTGATATTTTAGCATGTAGGAAAAAAACTGCATGATTTGTGGAATTCTTCTGAGTTAGACACAGATCTGAAACATAAGAAGATGTGGCCATTTGTTTAATGTTAAAGAACATGAATAAAATACAATGACAAGGCAGGTCACAAAACCATCCAAGACAAGTCTAGCCACGTCTAGACCTTCTCCGCTCGGGAGAACTTACCTTAAAAACTACGTCAAAGTATATATATTATTTTCTGTACCTTTATGTTTCTTCTCTTACACATTTCATGTCTGAACTGTTTCAGTCTATACACTTCATATAGGAATCCATCCATATTTTTGACTTCTTTCATTACCTATATCTCTGCTATTTCGAGTGTCAGAAGTAAATGCAGTATGTTGTAGCTAATGCTGGTGTTGTAAGCTATGACACTTATTATTCTGTGTATATATGGAAGTGTTTTCCTATACAGAGTGAATGTTTAAAGTAAATTTGGGTATCTGTTCTCATAAAACTAAGTATTATCCATATGCAAGCAGCATAAATGAAAACATCACATTGCTAAAAAGAACAAAAAATTCTTTTTTAAAATTGTCTGCATTATTGCAGTCAACTTTTTTTAAGTTCTCACTTCTGCTTTAAGACTTGAAATAGTCCGATGCTACAAACTTTAACAATAAAATCACTATGATAGAAAATTCATGACATTTTCATTATTCTTGACTTACGGAGTATAATACAGTAATTGTAACGTACAAGTCTGACTTGTGGAATGGCTGTGAAGATCAAATTTTTTTCTTTCCTTCACATAAACAGTCCAATGAATATCAGAACCAGAAAGATACAAAGGAACTGCTTATATTGCTTAAATGTCTCATGAACTTTTATGTACTGGGCCATGTATTATGAAACAAAAAGTACTGTTAATTAGAGGTTGTCTATCTGGTGATCTAGAGAGTCAGAAACTGCAGATGGACCTACAGAAGATGGAACTGTTGGAAGGCAAGATGATTGGTGAACTGGCTTCTCTTAAAGACAAAATTGAACAGACAAAAGCAGAATTGGAGGTCTACAATAATTTGCCAGCTCTGAAAGCATCAGGAGAAGAGAAGGAAAAGGTAATGAAAGAAATGAAACATAATTTGTGTGCTTTTGAGCAGAACTGGGGGGTAATTCAGTTCAGTGATTGAGAGGCCTTCCTGATAGCTGATAGTTGAGCTTGCACACCAGTGCAAGTGAATCCAAATGCTGTTTCTCTCTGTTTATATGTGACTTACTAAATGGGTACATATACTAGGCCATCAGCTGGATACCTTTCATAACTTCTTTCCACAAAATCTCTCCATTTTATTTTAGTGATTTAGCTAAACTCTTCTGATGTAATTATGACAACCCATAACTTTGAATTTAGCAATCTAACACAGAATACAAAGAAAAGAGAATTTCCTACAAATTCTTAACATCAGTGTTCCCACTTGTGCTCATATAGTATGGTCCAAGTCTGTAACTTGGTGATAATCACTGAGTAAAATTTTTAGTATAGAGCATGCATTGCTGGAGAAAGGCCTATGAGTTGTCTATGCATATGGGTTTGTTTTGAAAGGAAAAAAAATACCACTTTGAAAGGTGAATTGAAGGAGTTTGCCTGAAGCCCAAAGCAAATTAACTCATCTATTAATCAGTTTGTGTTGGGTTTTTTTCTAAACAGAGACTCCAGGATGACAAACTAAAATTAACAAAGCGCAGCCATTCTTTCAAGAAAGTAATGGAACACTTGAATGCAGAGTATGAGACACTAAAGAGAGAGCTGCAAGAAAATGAAACACATTCTCAGGTATAGCTGAGATTACATATTATCCCTTTAGTTGTTTCTTTCTCAGTTTTGGTTTTCTCATAGACATGAAGCATTGTGTGGATGCAGTCTGTTTATTCCTTCTCAGGGCATTTTCTAAGTCATGTGTTTTCTCAGGGCATTTTCTAAGTCATGTGTAGTCATGTTTTTGGTTTTCAAACAAAATTCAATATTGTGCCAATAAATTGCTTGTAAGGTTTGGATTACTAGGCAGAGGTCTTTCTGAGCTTAAAAATTATGTGACTCCTTTGTTTAAGTGTTTGTATTAATCTTGCTCAGAACTCGCCACCTTCTGCCCTTCCTTTACTTGAGTAGTTTTGAGGACTAACTTAGAAGAAAGTACAGGAAAAAAAAAGTCCCTACTAATTAGCTAAGATCCCTTTTGCTTTTAAAGTTGTGGTTTTCTCTTGCAACCCGTGCTATTAAATCCATTCTTTTTTTCCAATTTTTGTGCTCCTTGCAGACCACTGAAGTTTTAGGGTTTGTTTAAACTTCTTTAAACCTATGGAACTTTAATATATGTGTAAATTCACATTTAAAAAAATGAATTAGGAAAGAAGATGTTTATAACCTCTTAAGCAGCGTTGATTCTTCCATTATAGACACCCATATATTGCCATCGTTTTGGCAGCAGAACTTTACTTGGCTTATAGGTTTGAATGCACAGATGGAAAATGGATAACCTTAAAAAAGGTGGAAATGGAAATTGATTATTTTCTGTGGATTTCATTGGGTTTTATTGCTTGAGGTTGTTGAGATATTTTTCCTTTGGAACTGTTATTTCTAATTCAGTTAAAAGCTGAAGGTCATATTTGTACATGTTTAAGTTGACTTTCTGCTGGAGAGAACTTCATGGAGCACATGAGAAGGTATAGCTCTGACTGAGCTATATCTATAAATTTGTAGCATAGAATTATTATAATCACTCTAAGCTGGTGATAGAAATCCACAAAGCTACATGTCAAATTTTGCAAGACTTCAAATACGGTATATATTTTATGTGAAGATTAGAGTCTTATTCTTGGAGTTTAGGTAAATCAGAAATGGATACCCATTTAAGATACTTGCAAAATGAGGCTTAAAATTTTATATAAAATAATAAATGTACAGCATTTCTTCAGTTCATTAAACTGTGGCAGTTCTATTTCAATGCCTGCAAAAAGGATTTGTTTATGTCAGGAGTGTAAATATCATGAGGGTGAATTAAGGTATATCTTACAACAGCTGATTGGTTGACATGCGTCAAGCATTTTGAAGTACAAATAGTGTTCATATGTCTTGAGGGCTTGAGCAATTTTGCAAGCAGTCAACTGACCTCCAAGGAGTTATTATAAAAATACATTCAACATTTTCTTCTATATGTATGAAACAGTAAGTATTTCAAATCTAGGCTCCTTTACTGGCTGTATTGTGTGTGTAGCAACATCTGCAAAGGGAGCAATAAAACTTTTAATTGGTCAGAAATATCTGATCTTGGAAATAAGTGATGGCTATGTTTGCTGTGAACCAGTACACTAGATAACTGGTTCTTCACTGTTAAGATTTGAGTAATATAGCAACTATTTTCATACCTTCTAGGTTAAGAATAAGCTTTTCAGTAAAATATTGCTGTTTTCCTAATTTATTACTTTAATTTCCACTGAAAGTTTAGTCTCAGAATGATTTTCAGTTTTTGCATTTAAAAATAACATCTTCCTATCTTAAAATGCAGAACCTTGAACAGTAGCATCAGAAAAACAAATATAAAATTGTATTGTAAGGAAGCAGCCATCGATATAATGTCCACATTAGTTTCCTGTTGATGTTGAAAGTATTGAAGAAGTGCCAACACTTAACCCACACTCTACAATCTTCTTGCTGCAGCTCTGTTCTTATCACAGCTTCTGGCATCAGACAGGAAACTTAACTATGGAACTAAGGAAGTTTCTTCTGTGTAGCTCGAAGTCCAAGACAGTGTCAGGAAATATTGTATCTTTGGTGATTTTAGATCTTACTGATTCTAAGAAGAGATCATTTAAATGACAAGAAGCATAATGAAAATTAGTATGTCCCTGCAGTGTTCACCTTTTTACTTTTGACTTGCCTACCTACTTCCTTATATGACAAGTCTTGAATTCTCATCTGATTTTTTCATCTATCTCTGCAGTTGCATGCAGTGCTTTTGTACAGATAGACTATGAAGTGCTAAATTATATGCAGGTTAATTGTTGGCAGCTTTAAAAACATTTTGCCGTTGTTTCTCATTCCTGTGGTTTTACATGAAATAACTTTGATTTTATCAGCTGATAGAGGACAAGGTACTAATGCAACATTTTTTGGAGATTATTTGTATAAAGTATGTGTATTGTAATTATCATTTTCATTTTTGGCTCTTTGTGCTTTCAGCTCACAAATTTGGAGAGGAAGTGGCAGCACCATGAGCAAAATAACTTTATGATGAAGGAATGTATCCTTTTCTGTAAGAAATAGAGTCAAATTCATGCAGTGTATTAATTGAGGAAGAAGTCTGTTTCCTCCAGCAGAATAAGACGGTACAGAATGGGGAGCAGGAGAGAGGGGAGGAGGGGAAAGGCAATCCTTTGCAAATGTCTGCTTAGCTGATATACATAGCAACACATGCATGTGTTGTCTGAAATAGTTTTGCAGGATACTAAAACACAAGCTTTGCCTTGCAGTTTGAAGTTATTGCTTCTGGCTCAGTTTTGCCATTAGGTTTCATACAAAGTTCATCTTCATATCTATCCACTCTTATTTGAAATTGATTCGCAAGTGTATCATTGTTTGAAAATCTGTAGAGCATGATGACTTAATGTGACTTAGCATGGTGTTTTTCAGTTTAAACCCCTGAAAACACCAATAATTAAAAAGTAAACAATAAATTATATACACAGTGCTTTTCTTATAAAAGGAATTGCATACTAGAGTCAAAAAACAGATAAATGTGTTAAGATATGACAAGAAGATGCTTGAGCTACAAAATGGGCTGGATTGGGGAAACTGCATTGTAGCTTTCTCATAATGTGATTCACAATAAAGAGTTATATTTCACTAATCATATAAGACCTTACAAAACATCAGCAAAATCATTTGCTTATTTGCAAATGACTTTTGTAAGATAGTTTTTGAAATTAGCAAAAGCACTAAAGTTTATATTAATTAGAATCGACGGTTCTTCTCATCTTGTGTTAATTTGTTCTCCATAGTTATGGTAGAGACCTGAGTAGGACCAAGCTGCACTTTTATATTCTAGGGACAGTGAATTCACTGCAATACATTTACTTCTTTAAAATTACTTAGGAAACAAAAAATCTGAAGTCTCTAAGATAGACAATATCACTGTTATATGAGTACAGTACAAATATAATTGGTAAAGATAAGATCAAAACTAGACTGCAGCATCCAGTGTAGAGTGTTGGACAATGAACATTGCTATATGTCTCAGAAAATGGCACAGGATTATATTTCCAGCAATTACATGATAGCCTAGCCATCAGAGAAGCAATGATAATGATGATGATGATAATAATAATAACATATGATAATAGTGCTGTGTTTTTCATATACCAAATAACCCATTTCTTATATCTCTTAAGTGCTCTAATTCTTAGGAAAAAAATCTGAAAAAAGAGTTGGACAATGTAATCTCATTGGAGCTACCTCCTCTATGAATGAGGTTCTACATAAATGTTTTATTAAGGCAGTACTCTTAAATACATTTTTTCCTACAGAAAAAACTCTAAAACAAACGAAGAGAAAAAGTTTATCAGGCTATTAAAGTATCTCCTCACTTGCTATGCAGTATTGCCTATGCAAGTGCAGACCCCTATAAGAGTACTGTGTCTGCTTGGGCTACTGGAAAGAAATGGGCTACTTTCCTGGACTGGGACTGTTTTAGCCAGAGTTCTAAAGTGCCAGACTGTATGGCAGTAAATAGCTGAGTGCTTTGAAATGGTTTTGCTTGCAATGTAACATTGGGCAGTCTTTCAGGGGGAATCTATTGCCTATATATATGAAAACAAAACGGACTCAGGCATGTAATCTTTTTTTTTTTCCTACTGTGCTTGGCATGAGATGGCAGCTAGCTCTAGTAAATTAGTGTAAATCTTTTAGACACAATTTGAGTTTTTCCATTATTTGCAACACTTGACAGTTTTCACAGGAGAAAATGTGGTTCCCTGGTGATCTCTAATTATGCTCATATTTATACTGGCAGTTTGTTTCCTTAATTCTTTTAATCAGTCATAGCAACAAAAAGTCAAGAGAGTGACTACCAGCCAATAATGAAGAATGTGAGAAAGCTGGTCAGAGAATACAACAAAGCTCTCATAGAAGTTTTACAGAACACCAAGAACTGAACCCAGGCATTTCCTTCCTGTCCCAATGGATCAACAATGAGAGATGTGCACAGCCAGCATGGAAAGCTGGACTACTGAGCTCATTCACTCACCACTGTGGTGACAGATATTCTTAAAAGTATTTTTTCAGGTTTTTAGAAATTATAGGTTTTAATAGTATCTTCCCTTTTGCACTGTTTCAAGTTTCTAGAAATAAAGTTCTGAATTTTAGAAACTTGTATAAACAAAAAGGAGATACTGCCCAATGAGTTACTAAAGCCCATTGCTAAATTGCATCTCAAATGTGAAATTTCAGTCTGCTTTACACGTTAAATTTCTAATTGTCTTGTAGTTCTACCCCTGCCAATCAAAATAGGAGTTTTACTTAATGACACTGACGGACAGGCTCTCATGTGCCTTATCTCAAATTAAGTGTATAATAAGATAAATGGTGATAGCAGTATATCATCCACCAAGTAAGGAAAACATCTAAGGATGACAAGCATTTTTTAAAGTCAGAATTGCTTCATAGTGTAAAATCTTACAATAAAAGCAGATGGCAGCAAAATTTCATTTCCTACTGGAGAAATTCCTTATTTTTTTAAATGTAATTATAAAAGGAGAACTGTGACAAAAAGTAGGGAAATGTAGCTAATGCTGATTTTATAGTGAATTTTACTACTGTAGTATTCACCAGTAAAGGAAATAAATGGGAAAATTACTTGTATTTTCTGTAATTTTTTTCCTCCTGTTTCAAGTTGCAGTGTCATATGCAACCTGTGGCAAAAAAACAGAGTTTCAATATAGAACAAAAACAGGACTGATAGAGAAAATAACAAAGTGCTTTATGATACAGAAATATCGGAAAACATTTACATAGAACAAAATTTCCATTTATATATTTCCCTCATATTCTGCATGTACTGTATTTATAAAGTGACTGTTGATAATTTCCTTCACCTGATCTGTTGTAAGCTAGTCCTGGTCAAAGAGAAAAAAGCACAGTTGGCTACAGATAGGAATCTTAGCTAGACAGTAATCTAGCCTTTTAAAAAAAAATGTACTGCAAAGCAGTGGGATCTGGATTTATAGTTGTTCTGCTCTCTTAGAAGAGTTTTCTGGAAAAGAGGTAGACTATGCACTTCATAAAACTGGAGTGGAGAAATAATTAGAAAATGTGTCTCATCCATTAAAATAGTTCTGTATTTTTGTCACTTAAATTTCTCTAAATCTGTGATTGTCATTTTGAGTATAAAGAAATATGTAAAATAAAAATATTGAAGATTCTTGCAGAGAGTACTGTGTTTGCAAATTCAGCACAGTAAATGCTGTTGCTCTCTATTTATGTCTGTATAACATCTAGAGATAATGGAACAGGATTTCTATAAACCAAGGACTGTTATCTAGGGGAAATTCCCACTAATGTCTCTTCCTTCCTGTCAGAGTTTCTGCTATTCCAGAGAGAGCCCATTATTTGCTGAGATAAAGTCTAATATTCTCACCAACCCAACCATCGGCCAGAAAGATCGCCTCCTGAGTTCCACTTGTGCTAGAATAACATATTGTAATGAGCAATGGAAAAAGCTGCAGACTGAATAAACAGACTGCTTTGAATTAGCTTTCACTCAGTGTAGGAGAAGGTTTTATTCCTTAGTAGTGATTCTGTATGACAGGATAGTAAAGTTTGCAGGGTTTTGTTGTGTTCCCCAGGAGTTACCTGTCATAAAAACCCATTCTCCAGCTGTTCTTTACCTTATTCTATTGAAGGATCTTCGGATTACCTGTTTGTCCTAGAGAATCTCATCATTCGTTTCTTCTTTTAATAGTTCATCCTTATGATACTCAATCGGGGTCATAGTACTCATGGCTGAAAAGAGCTATATGGATTCTAAGTGGTGAACTACACAGAAAGCATTTATCTCTCCCTGGGAGATTAATAACTCATTCTCAGTAGTGAGCTGAGTAAATTGTACCCATGTCACCCACACTAAAGTATCTTTTTTAATTTTAAATACAATTTAAGTACCAGTCACACAATGTTTTATCACCAAAGCTCCTGCATGTACCTCAAGACACTAATTCAGTAACAAAGGTCTCCCTGCCCAGGCAATCTTTTATCCATTTTATACTCTGACTGCAGACTGAGAGGACATTGATTATATGGCAGCATCTGTGGGGTGGAGATACTTGATACCTTTTCTGCTCACGTTTCCCACCAAGGCTAAAGAGAGGTAAGCATTGTCTCCCTCAGCCTTCCTGGCAGTGCTCTGGCCAACTCACCACAGCATATTGCATTTTTTTGCTGTGCATTGTTGGCTCTTGGTGTACACCATGAAGGGGACCAACGTCCTTCTCAGCAAAGCCTTTCCCAACCACTCCCACACTCTGTATGGATGCCTGGATTGTTCCTCCACAGGGGCAGGACCATGTATGTGTTTTGTGGAACTTCACGACATTCCTGGTTGCCCATTTCTTCACCTGTTTAGGTCCTTCTGAGCAGCAGGGCACCTATATGGTGTATCAGCCTCTCCTCTCAGCTCTGTGTAATCTGCAAAATTCCTGAGCATGCACTCTGACCCACCATCCAGGTCATTAGCAAAAAGGTTAAACAGTATTGGCCCCAGTATCCATGCCTAGGGTATTCCACTACTGACTAGTCTCCAGCAGGACTTCAGGCCACTGATCACACAGTGAGCCCCAAGCCTGCTTACGTAACCTGAACTTTGTTAGCTCATCTGTAAGGATTTAACACAAAAATGTGTCAAGTGCCTCGCTAATGTTGAGGTAAGCAACATCTACACCTCTCTCCTTGCTCATTGAGTGTGGAAGCATAATTTCTGCTTCATAAATCCATGTTCTCTACTCACAATCACCTTCCCATCATTCATGTGTCCCAAACTGGTATACAGTATAAGTTGCTCTACCACTTTTTCAGAGACTGAGAGCATGCTGACCACCCTGTCTCACTGTTCTTGCTCTTTGTGATGGTAGGAGGGACCTCTTCTTTCAGTATTCAGAAGCCTCTCCCTAGCACCATGACAAAAAGAATCAGGAATAACCTTGCAATGTCATCAGTCAGCTACCTCTGCACACATGGGTGGATCCCAACAAGCCCCATGGACTTTTATGTGTCTAGTTTCTTCAAGGTTCCCTAACCTGATCCCCCTTGAGTAAGATGCTACTGAGGCATTAGGATACCAGGTTTGACAATGTCTGTCACTGCAAGTGACAAGGGATATCATCGTATCTCCAGGCAAACTGTATTTTTGCTGCACGCAAGAGTTAATCCTCTCGTTTTCCTTCCTGCTTTATCTTGCCTTCACTGCTTTTCATGGTGATCAAAAAAGCTTATTTTTCTTTCAAATTGAGTTTATTTTTTAATTTCTTTTAGTGAGCTTAGAAGAGAACATGCAATATTCCTGTGAGCAATTCCAGACAGGCAGAACACTGAGATTCTTTTTCAGCTCCTTCTACCTGAAGGCAGTTAGTGCTGGTATGTGCTGTTTCACAATCAGAGGGATTTAATTCCAAGGTGAAGTGGTGATAAAGTCTAACACTTCCATTTTCCTGTTACAAGTGTGAAAACAAAAATACAAGGCATAATGCAGATCTTACGAGGAGGCGCTAGCCTTAAGAGTATCTTAGTTTGAGGAGAAAGAGATTAAATGCTTACTTTATTCTTCAAAGTATCTGCTTTGAGTGAACTCTTAGGAACATGTCTCATGGGGATAAGTCATCTGGGTGGGGTGGATTTAGCAGTTGTCTGGAGTGAAAAACCCTCAGATTCTGAAAGCAGTCATAAAATTGGAGTTCACTTGAATATATGCACAATGATGAATACCAGCTGAACACCAAATAGCACATATGTATAGTCCGTGATAACTCCAGCCAAACTAAGGCTGTGAAATGCAGGTCAGTCACTCAGAAAGGGAACTGGATTATTCCCAAACAAGAGTTGTAATCTTTTTCCTTTTCCATAAAGAAGTGGGAAGCCTTTAAGCATTCATAACTACAGAGATGATCTGAATTCAAATCCCAGCTCTGATCAATCATTTGTTGGGATTGACAGAATTTTGGAGCAGATGAAGAAATATTCCTTGGCCTGACTTGCTCTCTACATTTGTAGGTTCTCCTTTGAGGAGGCAGGAACATCATGACCATATGCCAAGTATGTGAAATGGAGGAAACATCCCAGATTTAAAAAAAGAGCCATAAATGTAAAATTATCTGCTCTTGTTTTCTTTTATAAACTTAATTCTTTGAAAGCTACACTCGTTTAAAGCGACTGAGTTTGATTCACTGAGCACAATTCATTGAGCATTGATAATCTTTGTGTCAGGTCCAAGATTTCTGCTGTGCAGCAAAGGATGAATAAGGTGCAAGACCGCTGTCTCCAAAACGTTTGCCCACAAATGCTGTTTCAAGTGGTTTGAGGGAACTCAGCACCTCTGAAAATTGGAAAACAAAAGAAAATAATGATTATAGTAGAATTTATCAGTAGCATCAGTCACCTTAACAGTTACACATGAGAGCAAAATTCCAAATAAAGCCTTCAGATTTCCAAGCTTTCAGCAAAGTTTCCTATCCCAAATTTGGAAGCAAAGGCAGGTAGATAACAAACTTATTACGAAGTTGTATTTGTTGAATCCTGTTTAAAATCAAAGTTAAATATGCAGTCATCAAATAAAAATTACCATTGAATCATACTAATAGTGTGAGACTGATGCAATAGAAGATAGTGGGTCCTAGAAAGAGGATATTAAGAATGAATTTTTGTTACCTTAATGTTTGAAAACACTACCCCTGAGTGTTAATCAGCATGACCCATTTCCTTGTCCTTGGGAGCAACAGTCAGAACTTCAAACTTCCCATGCATTAAGAGGTTTATGAAATTACTCTTTATTTCTCCAAATGGCACAAATATGAAATTTGCCTCATTAATGCTCTTTTACATTAGGCAGTCATATTTTTTATTGCTGTGCATCATTTGGGGTGATTCAATATTAATATATTAAAGATATTTAGTTTTACAGTTGTTGCCATGAAACATATATAAACATATTCATATGTCCTTCAAAATACGTTGTAAAAAATTAGGTAGAAAAGAAGTAGTAGAACAGAGAAACAATTTTTTTGTCCTGCTGACAACAGGCAGGCCATTGTAAAATCTATATGAAACCTTTAACAAAAAAGAGTAAGTAACTCACAAAGTGAAAGTTTTCAGAGCATAGATATTAGACAAACAGTATGGTGTCCTTCACAATGACTATGCTGATATCAAGGCCCTAAAATACTCTTGTTTCATCAGCTGAACTTTCCCCTTGAAAGAAACCTGAGATTCCCATCAAATCCTGTGCTTAATTCCATTTCAATAAATTTCCTTTCATTTCACTAGCAATGAAGACAGGAAGGCAGCCACTCCCCTTTGGCTGAAGCTGTTCTGTGGACTGCTCAATACTCAGCCATTTTCTGGGCTGTGTTCTGAATTCCAAGAGAAGCTTCTTTTAAAAAAAAAAAAAAAAAGACAAAAATGCTGAGCAAATAAAGCTGATCATGTGTATATTTGCAATTCTGAGTTGCCTTTTGACTATGCATATGCAGAGAGGCTGTAGAAAAAGCATAAAGCAACTGCACTCCCTCAGAATGTGCTGCAGCAAAAAGCAGACTCTGTACCCTAACTTAAATTTTCTCAAAGCCACCCATTACTCCCTGCACACTGTTCCTTCGCCATTTGCATGACATGTAACCCAGAAATCTTTACCTCACTCCATTTGTTACAGTGCTAAGGAATTGCTAGGAGTAGTTCTCATCCTGACTGCTTGGACCGGCACATTCTCTCACTGGTCACCTGGCTGCTACCTCTCACTTCCAGGTGGTCCAAAACAGATGGCTTAGGGACATCTGTGTTTGAACATGACACATGACTGTGTTTGGCCTCAGTGACACAGGCTGTGTTGCAGAGGAGAACAGAATTTGCACAAGAAAAGAAGATTAAACTCCAGCATTTGTGAGCCACTGTTTCACAGTAACTGATTGTGGTAATAATTTCTAAAGTTACTGCCTCCTTCGAACACATATTAACATCATGTCAAGGCCAAAGCAATGGCTTGGTTCCAAAAAACATAATATAGCCAGACACTGCAAGAGGATATGTGATTTCTGCTAACACATCTACCTGATTAAAGAAGTGCAGAGTGGCATTGTTTCTTTTTCCTCCTCACATATTTCCATGCAGTACAGCATGTATGAATGGATTGTCCTTGAGACAAGTGTGCTGCTTATCTAAAGCGGAAAGCTGGATGTCAGGAGTTCAGGGCACTTGACATATCATAAAATTAGCCTCCAGCAAAACAGAATTATGAAAAGACATGTTTAATCCTGAGGTTATATTTACATGTTGAAAAACAATTTGTTTTCATGCTACAACTTAATATAAAAACTCATGCAGGACCTTGTGATGGGTGTTAAGTTAGATGTGGGCATTGATGTGTTTGAATCAGCAGTTAACCACTACCAAAAGACACTTTTTGGAGTCTTTGCAAGTGCCTTTAGAAATTACAGGGGTGTGGTCTATGAGGCCCAAATACAGCTACATACTGCCCTGAGGATGTGCTATGGACATACTCACTCACCAGTCTGGTAGTCAACATCCCCATGTGCAATTCTTCAGCTCATTAATAGTGAATTCAGGCTCAGAATCAGGAGCATCTTGTCTGTAAGTCTGCTAATGTAAATTGAGGACTCAATAGCAAAAGATGGGCTCTTGCATGGGATGCTGCTGTGATATTGCTGCTTGGTGGAAGGAACAAACAATTCTACTGCACTTCTGTGTTGCTCACAAATTAGAGGGGTGATCAGATCATACAGTTTTTAGTTCAAGGGTCAGGAAATTGATTTGACCTCCTTTAAGAAAGGCTTATATTCTCATCACATGAAACATAAGAATGAAAATATGGAAGGTAGGGCAGTCAGATACTTAATTTTGAGAGAGAATAAGCTAGAATATTGAAGTCCTTTACATTCTACGGTCTAGCAAAAGCTTATCATGTGATTAATTTTGACTTCAGTGGGAGCAATAATCAAACTTAAAAGTTTGGCATTTAAAAGTCTTCCAAGTAGAAACATATCTAAACTTTAGCACGCATTACACATAAGCAAGTACTTTAATGTTTGCTGAATATAAGATTCTATTCTTTATTTGTTCGAAAAAGATACTCTGTAATAAATACATGAGCCTGCTGATGCTGGTACACCAGCAAATTTTGGCTTGGGTAAGTACATATTTCCTGACCCATTATGCAAACTGAAAAATCAGTATTCTGGTTTTTTATACAGTGGTCTGTATGCATTGCTTTGCATTTAGGTGCATTTCAAATGGAGACATGATGAATTTCTTCTCAGTGACCTCTTTATGCCCAGGAAAGTGAGATTTAAGTGAAAAGTTTAACCCCTCCCCTAGGCTTATAATAGCAATCTGGAGAACTGGAACCTTGAATGAAGTTGTTTAACAACCTCTCCCCCTACCCTTTCAGCAAATCAAAAGGAATTAAAAAAAAAAAAAAGGATAAGCCAATTTACAAGTAGGTTAAATGAACAACAAAGCAGTTATCCACTATATAGGAAATATGATACTACTTGTAATACTGGTGATACACTAAGTATTCTCATACTGGAAGGACCAATACCAGCAGGCTTATTAAGGATAAGGTGCAACCATAGCATGGGTAATCACCATTGCTTCATGTCTTAAGAGTAGAAGAAGAGTAGGTGTTCTCCAAAATCTCAGATGGACAAAATATATATGTGTATTTTACTGCTAAACCAGATCAGGGAAATATCTTATATTCTGTCTTCTTTAAGTATCAAAAAGGAATTTTACCAGTGTTTGGACCTCACACTCTGTTTTTGCACAGACTTTTTTCCAGTATCAATTTCTATTTGGCTTAGCTTTTGGTTATATGGAGAACAGGGGTGGAACACGTAAGGCACAACTCTGGGCTATTGCCTTGGCATTTGCTGTGATTGTGATCCTTCTCTTCACATGGCAACAGATCTTGGGTGTAAAGGACTTCCTTTGTGAAATCTACACTACAATCAAAGTCTAAAAAGATGTTAATTTAAAATAGGATCAAACCATACCCCATTTCCAAGGTTATATTGAATGTCCCCTTTTCTATATTTCCCTGAAAGTAATTCTGCATGTTAGCATCTTGGCAGAACTACAGGACTTTCAAATGCTATATTGTCATGGATCATAAATAGTCAACTGCTAAATAAGGTTACTATTGATTTTCTATTCACTTTGTATATCTGAGTGCTGCCTTTCCATTTATTTATTTTTTTATTTTTCTCGTATTTTTTCCTCATGTTTTGTCTTAGCTTCTGAGTTTCAAGACCTCCCTAGGTGATGTGGGCATTTTAATCCCACTGAAGTCATAGTAACTCTGTGTGTGATTTGTTATTGCAACAACTTTTCAGTCTGTTTCCAATTGTCAAATGTAAAGAGATATTGTTTTCAGTAAAATGCATGAATTAACACACTAGTTTGCTGGATTGGATGGCTTTGGTTTGTACTGGATTCAGCTGGCTGCTTTGTTACTATTTATTTCATATTTTCATTATTGTGTGTATAAATGCATTGCAGAAGGCAGCTTACACGTGGATTAAATAAAAAGAAGAATAACTGAGAAGTTAGGGGGCCTGGACTATGGAAAGGGGATAATAACACTTTCTACCTACTGTACCTCGGTGGAGGACCTTTTACTTGCACTCTCCCGCCTACTGGAGGATGCCATCATTGTTCCTATTCTGCTGACTGTGACCAACAGCAGTGCCCTGCTTCTCCAGCAGCTCTAGATATTTGTTTTGATGTATTGCTGGATGGATGGGATTTGCGCTGCCCTGCAATCCTGCTGACACAAAAATGCCTTTAAGATCCTGCCTTTCCCATCCTAATCTACAAAGGAAACAGGAAAAAGGAACTTAAGCTCCCAGTACTCAGACGGGAATGAGACTGTTCCAGCCTGCGCCAGTGCTCTGATTTCTTGCCTGTGACTTGTAAACAGTGTACCATGCAGGACAGGAGTACCTGGTAAAGGTCTACCCCGAGAAAAGGATACTCCATGAGTGACTGTAAGAACTGGATGGATATATTTTGGAAAGCATGGACCCTCTAGCACACCTAGTTCTCTATGGAGTCAGCCTGTTGATTTCAGGTAAGCCTCGGCTTTAATAGCTATAGTGAAGCTGTTACTCTCTTCTTGTTTTTCACACAAATGAAATGCTTGATTCTCTACCCTTTACAGCACTTTACTGATTTAAGTACTCAAGTTTGTTTCAGTGAGTCCACTTTTTGTGCAGAGCTCTCACTGCGACTGAGGGCGGGACTGTGGCCAAGGTATTCGGGTGCTTTAGCTACATGTAGAATCCGCTGCAACGCTTTTAACTGTTCAAGTCACTAGATGACACATACTCACGTTGCAGTAAGGTTTCTTTTGTGTCTAATGGTATTAACTTCTTCCTACAGCTCATAATTGTGAAACTATTGTTGTCTTTCCCTAAGAAATCTGTTCTAAATACAGATTAAATGTCAGCTTTTTCTGTGACTGACTTTATGAACCACCCGTGCAGTTGATGTGTTTGGCCATTTCAGGATCTGATTTTAAACGGGATTTCACTACTGGAATTTAGATGAAAGTCAGTGGAGGAAAGAGGAATAAAAACTGTGCATTACACAAGATTAGTTAAAAATACTTCAAACACAATGAAATAGTGATTCGATATTATAAGCAAATGTCATTAGTTCAATAAGTCAGAAGTCAATATAAGGTGTATCTCTAGAAAAGTATAGAGAAAGATTATACTGATGCAAATTTAGTTTATAGTATTTGTAGCATTAATGTTAGAGATACTTTGCTGAACCTATAATATGCAGTCCCAAGGAAGACTGCATCCCTGCCATCAGACTTGTGGCTACTTAGCATTTGAGTATTGCCTTTACGATCATTATTTTTATTTTCTAGACAGTTTCTTCTGTAAAAATCTTTCTGTAAAAAGGCAAAATACAACTCACGATAATGTTAGATAACCATAACTCACTCCTAACCATTTAATAGAGATATGCATAAGTTGTTCCAGTCCATCTCACAGTAAAAATGTAATGTGCTGTAAAACTTCAAATTGTGCTGCAATGAAAACAAGAAAGTAGAAAGAAAAGGCAGAAGTCCTCATTGCCGTGTAACTTGCTTTTCATTTGCTTTACACTTCCCGGAGTGTCTTGATTAGCAGCATGTTAACAGCTGTTAACACTAAAATTACGAATCTGAGATATTACTTTTGGCATCTGTAAAAGCTAGGGATTAATGCAGGCAAAAAAAAAATGTCTTTGTAATCTGTTGAAATCATGTTTGGAAATATTCTTATCTGGCAGTTGCTGTAATAGTCTACATATTGTTTACCAATTCCTCTTTTGTGGCTTCGGTTTCTTGGTTGTTTAGCTGCACATCGATTCAACCTATTCAGCCCTCATATCACTTCCACCTTTATACTTTTAGCTATATCTGGTGCTGTAGTCATTATGGATAGAGAGTAAAAGTCAGTTCCTCCAACTCTTTTTCCTTGTCTTTCCTGTTTCCCTGCATGGTGACACATACCTAATTGATACGGAAAGAAAGCAAGTCACAAGTACAGGAGAAACAAAAGCCATCTGCAGAGTTTAGGTGCTAAAAGGTAGAGAGCACAGACAACTCAGCACCGAAGGGCTGCCAGTCACTGCATTTTCCACAGGGGCTGACCAGCGAGGTGTGTGCTGTAGTCACACCCATCTCGACAGATCTGTCAGCTTTCCCGCTTTTGTTTCAGAATGATATCATGTTTCCTGGGGCGAGCAATTGAAGACAATGCCAGCCAGTTTTCCTCTAGATACTGCAGGCGGAGTTCAGGAAAGCAGGAGTGACATTGCCTGAGCAGGGGAGGTTCTACACTGGGCACAGACAGTGGACTGGATTAACCTTGTCTCTGATGATTGTGGGCTTCTCTGGGTGTGTTGCTGGGTAGTCACAAAATCTACTCCACCCTTTTCCAAGGTGTAAAGCACTGACTTGGCTCTCACTATGAGAAATGGACTTTGATTTAATTCCTTTTTATTTTAAATAGCAGCACTCCATTTGTAGCTGGAGCTAATGATCCAGTTTGGAATGTGGCATGCAAAATATACAAAAATGCTTATTTTTGCACTGTATATATGCTGTAGCCAATGCTCAATTAAACTGACAAGGGGTTAAATTTAATCCTGTTGGGATTCTTCAGTCTAGACTGAGTATCAACACATGTATTTTTCTTGTATTTGATTATGCTCCAGCCAACGTTTTGGAGTAGTGAAACGATCCTGATATCTCTCCTGAAGTGTGCGTTCAAATGCCAAGGCCATGGCTAGGTTAAGTTCTGACCAAAGAAAAGCTGAGACTCACTTATTCCCTTGAAAGAAAGGGAGGAGTGTAACAACTTGCCTTTTGCCTCAGACATCCTCAGATGGTCTGGAAATCTGTTTGCAGCTTCTCATAGTGAGCTAACTCTCAGAAATGTTTATGTGTGAGCCTTATTTTAGCAAGATGCCTGCCATCAATAAAGGATTTGTAAAAACCAGCAATAATTATAATCAGATTCAATAACATTTCTTTGACTATTTCTGGCAGGAAACAAATATATTTTCAAATGTCTCCATTCTCCAAGAGAGACAGAATCTTCTGTGCTATAACTTTGCTGTACCAATAATCTTAGATCTAGTGGGTTTATAAAAACACTGGATTTGTAAATTTCTTTTTCTGATTTAGCTTTGGAACCATATATGGTAAAAGGCTCAAAAGATTGTATTAGCTTTTTAAGAAAAGGTAACAGTGGAGTAAGCTCTCTATCCCCCTGTTGATGGCTGGATTTTCTTTGGGATCAGTAAGTGTTGTAAAAAAAATTCTAAATTGTTACCAATATTATATGACTCATTTTCACATTTAAAAATTATACAGCTTTTAATATACATTACCAGGCATACAAGCACCTTTATAATGTTGTAGGCTTTTCAAAATGCCAAGTCAAAATTTTAAGTTGGACTGGAAAGTTATAACAATTCTGTCTCAAGATTAGTTTTTCTCTTCTGAAGCTTGATCAAAGGAGAACCTGTATTAACCTCTAGCATGCCTGTGACAGTGAACATGAGTGTCATTCTTCCTACGATAAAGGGATTAAGCCTGTGTGAGCTTCTTCAAATTGGCTGTTGTCAGATCAAAATGATATCTGAACCTCAGTTTGTTCTACAGCTGCAGGACTGGGGTTTTGAGATTCCTACAGCCAAAGGAGGCAAACTGCTTTTGACCTTTTAATCTCAGGTATTTCATAAGTATAACTATGAGTTTCTAATATCAGGTATTCATAACATGACTAGATTTTACACTGATGCACAACCTTTCTGACACCTAAATTATCAAACTACTAATGTGAATTACAAGAGACATTTAAAGCCAATTTCGTTCTTTGTTCATGAAGCGTATTGGCTTTGTAAGACCCAGCAATTGCATCTGCCTGCCATATTGTGCCTGGTTCAGATCTAGTGAGATGCAGAGTAGGTCTCTAAAAGTTGGTGTTCCCAAAGATCATTTCAACAGATGGGAATAGTCAGGAGTTAAAAGGCGTTACATCAGACCCAGAGGAATTAAATCAGAAAGGGTGAAATGAAATCACATTACTTTTGTAAGTGTTAGCATATGTTATTGTTTTAGATAAAATTTTCATATCTAAATATACACATTTATTATATTAGTTTGGTATTTAGTCATAATTAAGATGGTTGAATGGATTACTTTTTTTTCCTGAAAATTCATTTCAGGGGGAAAATGTAGTATTTTACAGAGATTGTCCGATACCCACAAGATTTTTATCTGGACAGCTTGAGTGTACAAGAGGGAACACAGAAGTCAGAGAGACTGATTACAACCAAGCAGTTGGCTTTAAGGCACAGGATACGCAGCTGATCATTTATGTGCTCACAGATACCTGGGCTGGAAACCTGGTCTATGTCAGTCACACAGACTTGAGCCTGCTTGGCCTAGACACATCTCTTAAATACACGAAAAACCTGTTCAGTCTTCCATGGAAAACCCAGAAATCATAGTGTTATGGAGAGTGTAGTGTAGGCATAGGACAAATGAACCAGAAATGGATGCACCTACTACTTGTAGTTCCATGGTCAGGTCCCCCTGTAATGCAAGATCTATTTGGGACTGGAGGGATGAAAATCTTATAGAAACTACAATGAATAACTGCCATTCAAAGACAGTCTCTCTGTGCTAGTAGATCATATTTAGGATGCTGTTCCACTGTAGCTTCAGTGGAGGCACACAACAAAGAACCACCATGTTGAAACTAGAGACTTTCCTAGAGGGAGTTAGAATGCTTTTTGTTTAAGGTAAATTTGATACCTCTTCTCCAACTGTTAAACAAGAGTCACATCATGAAGTAAAAAAACTATCTAAATGAATTTTATAATTCATCACTAGGAAATGCTAAAATGCTAAACCCTTTAAGGTATAAAGATATTTGGCATTTACTAAGTTCTTGAAAGGATTTTTAAAAGACACCTTCAGAAATAGCATTTCTGTAGTTAGAAATGTAAATTTTTTACTTCAAGACTGGCATTTTGCTTCTCTGGTATTTATTTACTTTTGCACTGTCAGGCTGTCTAATCAAGTGGTCTTGGTTAATTTCTCCTTTGGAGTGCAACAAATCTCCCCTGACAATGCAGTCCCAACTGCACTTTTGATTGTGCTGATGATTTTCCTTTGTGTTATTTCTTGGCTGTGCACCAAATACCTGGACCTGGGAGTCTGGTCAGGGACCTTAGACTCCTTAGTCACAAGGCATCCTTAGCACCAGAAACATCTGCCACTACTTTACTCAGAAAAATCAGCAAATGGCAAAGTGAGGGCACACCATGGTACAGGAAAGAGTGCATCAGAGTATGTCCTTCCAGCAGTCAACACTCAGAGACACTTCCAGAGACCTAGCCTTCTGCTGTTGTATGCACTGATATATACAATGAAGACTAATTGTTTACCTATGTTATTTAGCATACTCCAGCTCTGCACATGCCCACATACAACAAACAGCACATCTGCACTACAAATAGTATCTTCATAATGCAACTTAAAAGGACCACTGTGCAAATACTTTCTTGATGATAGTACCCATATTTAGCTGGCTGTAAATCCAACCACATGCACCTGAACTACGACACTGTCCACACAAGCTTTTCCACACTCTTCACTCTTTTTCAGCATTACCTACCATATTGCCAGGTGGTTATTCAACTAGAGATTTCTGCTGATCCTTTTTACCACTTTACTTGCTTGTGGTCGACCACACCTCAGGAGAAATCAGGAGAATGCATCTTTCTATGTTTTGGTTATTTACATACAAATATTTAGGCATCCTCCCTAGGAAACCCCCAGCCAAGCTGAAGCACTATTTCTTTTCTAGCTTTTTCATCTTAAAAGATGGTTTGATGGGTTGTGAAACAACTGACATGTAGAGAGAATAAGAAGACAGCTGCATTTTCTTCAGCTGCTTCAGATGTATGGAAAGGCAGATAAGCAGATACCCAAACAGGCAGCCCTAGTAGGTTTGACAAAGTATTTTATTCTTCATACTTGTGCTCTAGTCGTCCCACTACTACTAAGTAGAAAAGTGATGTTCTGTCACTAATTTTTCCTCTCTTATTAGTTTCACAATGCCCTTCACAAAGTGTCCTATTTCTAAAGGCAAGAGGCCTTTGTATCCAAACTTTGTATGTGAACCATCCCACAGCTGCCCAGTACCATCACGTAAGATACAAACACTAAGATTCTTTACATGGACAAAAAAAAGTTTTATTGGAAAACCTATCAGTTTGCTCGTTTATCAGATGTTTTCCAGGAGTATTTCTGTCTTTTTTTTTTCCTTGCTGCTCCTGTGGTGTGGCAAAGAATCTTAGTCTATTAGGGCAATAATAACTTCACAGCCTTGTTTTCCTGTGAAGGAATGAGCTGTTAGAGGAAAATCTGACTCACTAGGAGAAATTACCTGAGCTGACTTTATCTTTGTATTCCTGATTAAATTTCCAGGACACTAAAAGACCACTGAGTTGATAAAATGAATATGTGGTTTCAAAACCCCTCAACTTATTTACTTCTTTAGAGCATGTACCAAAAATAATAAAGATTGATAAGAGAAGTGTTGAGTGCACTGAAAAAGAAGAAACAACGATTGTAAAACCCTAGTGTGGTATATGTTCCACTCTCCTTGTGAAAAATATGCCTAAAGAGCTAATGTTTTGGGTTAGTTTTTGACTAGCTTTAATGTTATGTAAGGAGTACTATATTTTATTTATTAGTAGTAGTAGTAGTAGGGAGAGGAGACATGTAGATTTGATCTCTATTTTGTTAATTTCTTCATATTTCACTTGCAATATTTCCATCCTGATTATCTTTCATAATTTTTTTTATATATATAATGTAATTTATTCAGTACTGATAATTAATCAAACGCTATACTTTCTCAGCAAAGTTTCTTGCATGATTTCCATTTGTATTCCCAAATAGATTTTAAACTGATTATTTTTTTATTAAAAAAATACAATTGGGCAGGGTACAGCTGAACTTTTAACTACAGAACAAGACACAATGACAAATAGTGAGAAGTAGACTATCATGTTAGGTTTGTTCTAAATCAAAACCTTATTCTTTCAAACAGAGAGAGTGCTTGGTGTCATTTAAGAAACTTGAAGGAAAAAGGGTCTATGTCTTGACTATTTGGAACATTGACTTGACTATTTAAATCTTGCAGTGAGTGTTGCATGCAACTATTTCCCTTTCAACCTAACACCAAAACTATTCTATTTTTTCTCTGCTAGTATAGCAGCGATATATCTTACAGTCATATTCCCATATACTTAATAGCAGAAATAATTTGTGTTCCAAGCAATAATATTAAAAACCCAACCAAACAAAAAACCCAAAACCACAAACAAACCAACTACCTAAACATTACCTATTACATCACCTTTTATTCTCTTCACTTCATCTGAGGAAAAACAGAGTGGAATTTACTAGAATTTTCTGCCCTCTCCTCTTAAGTAATTAGTATGTTAAAAGTATATATCGTTCTGCTTACCTCATAAACAGGTCTCCTTTTTCCTCTGTTTTGCTCCAAATGCCAAGAGGACTTCCATCTTATAATCACTTGAAGCAATTAATAATAACCTCTACAAATATAAGGAAAATAAATACATAATCAGATGTGTAATGTCTAAACAATTTCTTTGTTTCTACTACTACGCAGTATTAATACCTAAAATTTTTACTCAGAACTTTGCATTCTCCAGACACCTTTCAAATATGACCTTTGTCCATATTATATGGGTTTTGAAGGGCAGGGGAGTATGATTATGATGGAGCTAACCATTCTGCTTGCGTGGTAGAGGAGTGTTAGCCATTCCAGTGCTGAGCATTTTTCCAAGTAACGGGTAACTTTGCAGAGGCAACACATTAGGTAGAAAACACCTAGAATATTCCCGTGTTTTCATGGGGGCAAGACAAGGGTTAACAGAGTAAATCTGAAAGTATATAGGCAGGGACTCTCTGAGATGAAAGAATAAATCATAACACTTTTCTTGTAAGTGTTGCTGTGTGTACTCATCTCTGACACTAAATTATCTCAGTTCAAAATTGTCACATTTTCTCACGAACTCTAGTGTCTAGCATCAGTTCTGATACAGTGGAGCAATATTTTAATCTTTATCAGAGACTTTCTTGCTCTTTGAGTAGAATTGTGTCTTGGGATGTATCCCAGGGAATTTCTGGGAACTGTTTCTTCCAGCAGGTCCTGGATGAGTTTTGCTGGTGCAAGGCAGCACAGAAAACATGATGACATGTGCCTGTGTGAATGGCATTTTGGGAGGGATTGAGAACACACAGGGACTGCACACCCTGCAGGACACACTTATTCTCTGTTTCAGCACAGTTTCCACAGGTGAATGTCATAGCATTTGAGTTGAAAGAGACATTTTAAAGGGCATCTATTTTCAATCCCACTGCTGTGGGATGTGCCAAGACACATCCTCTAGATGAGACTGCTCAAAGCTCCATCCAGCCTGGCCTTGAGCACTCCCAGGGTGGAGGCATCCACATCTTAGCAGGATAACCTGTTCCTCTGTTTTATATTCCTCACTGTAAAAGATTTCTTCCTTACATCTAACCTAAATTGACCCTCCTGTTGTTTTAAACCACTGCCACTGTCCTACCACTACACACCCTTGACAAAAGGCCCTCTCCAGCTGTGTCAGAGCCCCCTTTAGGTACTGGAAGGCTGCTGTGAGATCTCCCTAGAGTCTTTGCTTCTCTAGGGTGAACAATACCAACACTCTCAGCTTTTCCTCACCGAAGTCCTCCAGCCCTCCATCATCTTGGTTGCCCTACTCCAGACACACTTCTACAGGTTCATGTCCATCTTATGCTGGGGACCCCAGAGCTGGATGCAGCACTCCAGGTGGAGTCTCACAAAGGTGGAGAGGCAGAATCACTGCCCTTGACATGCTGTCAATGCTTCTTTTGATGCAGCCCAGGATACAACTTTCTGGGCTGTGTGTGCAGAAATCTGTACTGGAGAAGTTGTGAAAGATTCATCTGAGTATTACACAGCAAGAGAGAGAAGACAATCTTGTAATTAGCAATAGGCCAAGAGGGACTTGTCTCTCTTCACTGGTTTTGCTGTCTGGGCTATAGTAGGTGTGCTGTTATTTAAACTTACTTAGATGAGGATGCCATTTTCTCCATGCTGGAAAGGCTCAAAGCATTGCACCGCCATGAGTGTGTGTCATAAATACCGAGCGATGAGTCTTCCTTGCATGGTGTCTCCCATTTACAGCATTAGCCTTCTGCAAGTGCTTTCTCTCCTCAGAATCTATTTGCACACACAGCAAATTGCCTTCCTGATAAGGTCAGTTCTTCAAGGATTAGGGCAGGAGTCAGAGGACTTTTTCAAGGAAGCACAGAGAATTGTCCCTGCTACAGAGACAGGCTGTTTCCTGTCTGTATTTTTTGTGCTCTTTTCAGAGAGCTGAATCCTGTTGTTCTTATTTGGTCTTTACATACTCAAAGTCTTCATTAACATCAAGGACATGATTTGCTTAACTTTGGCCAGACTAGGTAAGTGCTTTTTTAGCAAGGACTGTTGGGTAAGTCTAAGTTGCATTACTAAAAAGCCTTCCTATTAACTGCAAGGCCTTAGTCTGCTGCGGTGCTGTCTTATTGTTTTTGGGTTTTTTTCCAAATTACACCTAAAGCATAGCTTTTCTTAGTGCAAAGCTTTCTTTTGCATATTTTTTAGTTTTTATTTTATTATATTCCATCTGTGAAGCCGTAGCTGCAAAATCATGCATGGCATATGATTTCATACTTATACCTAGTTACACATCTATTTTAGAGGCAGAAAAGCCTTCCCAGAAAAGTGCTTGTCTGGGAAGATATGAAATTCCATCTGTGCTCCACCTACCTCACTGAGGTGTCTGAGTTACCCTACAGTGTTTTAATTTGACAAAAAAACACCTATATTTATGTAGTGAATTACAATATTATCCCTCTACCAGTGGCTAGATTTTGATTCATCCAGAATATTCACAAATAGATAAGCAATGAGTCTAACTTCTGATTATTCTACATATTTATTACATGATTGGTATTACTACAAGGAAAGAGGTATGCCCAAATCCGATGGGATATTGCTTTGCTATGTCTTACATATGGATCAAAGGCAACATGAAAGCTAGTCCTCAAAATTCATACTTCTGCTGCTTTTTCCAAGATTGAGATGCAGGGAGGGAAAAGGTGTACCTTTCAATCTTTGTTGGAAGCCAGAGAAACTGAGAATTGCCAGAGAAAACAGAACTGAAGCTCTGGATGAGCAGCCGTCCTCTGAGGAACCCCAGTCCCTTGGTTCCATACCTCTGTATGGGAAAGACAAATCAGAAAGGCACTCTGTGCTCTGTGGATGCTAGGCAGAAACTTCAAATATTCCAGCTGATCTCTAACACTATGCCATAGGTCAACACAGATAATTGTCAAGTCATGGAATTTGGGTCCAGATTTGATTGTGAGTTTCACTAAAGGTTGCAGAAATTAGGATCTTGCAATTTATGACTTTGAGAATATCTCTAGCATGATCCTGGCTGATATAAAGTGAAGCTGATCATCAGTGCTGTCGATTGATGAATTATATCTGCCTTCAGTGATGAATCAGACCCATAGAAGAGAGCAAATGTTCCTCATATGAAACTGAGAGCCTTGAAATAAATGCCCTATAAAATGAATGTATGAATCTGGCCTCATTTCTACCCTATATCTCTAGCTTGGTTCAAAGGATTTATGTTTGCAATGTGCAGCAGGACGAACTAACTTTGCTGACCCGCACCTTTGTGTAATATTTACTTTAGTGGCCATTGCATCCTTTCCTGAAGTTTTCATTTCTCCATTATGTAACTGCAAGCTATCTGGGCTGGCACATGAAAGGGTGGTGGCTGTGGAAGACTGGTTGGGTGTGGTGAGTGTCAATGTGCTGTCAAGATACTTCAGTCCCCAGAGTGGTTGCTTGCATTGAAAGCAGTGGAGGACCTCCTCCCTTGGCCCAGAGCACTGCAGAGACACACACAAAGACTGCAGGCAGCACTAAGGCCTTTTGACCTGCCTTATCTAAGACTATACCCCTTCCTTCCCATCAGAGAAACGTTTGGAAGCTGGGTGGCATTAGTTATTAGGTGTCTCTGTGTAAATACAAAATAAACTTGTATCCAAAGCAGGAAAATAGATGTGATGAATAAAAGAAATCAATTATTCTTCCTGTTTCAGCTGGAAAAAATGTTACTGTTTCCCTTCTCCTTACCCTGAATTTCAAAAATAAAGGGCAACGCCTATTATTTGCCAATTGTTCATTATAGAAGAGCTGTATTTCCCTCCAGCTATTTGCATTTGAACAACTAAAACTGTAGCACTCTGCTAGAGACTGTTTTGATTAGGCTTGTGTCTATAATTTTCAAAGATCTTCCATCTCCATGGATTTCTGGCAGTTCTGTCTTTCAAAGGGTGCAGTTTAGAGTGATTTAAACCTCACTTAACTGGTGTTACTGATTTGCTCCTTGTTTTTGAGAAAGTTGCTTTGTACCATGGTTCTTGCCACTGTGTCTTAGGGCTTCAAATGGTTACTATGTGATTGTCTATTAAATAATTCGTTGAAATTCATAAAACAGCTGAAAAAACCCCCGACCTACAAATATTCAAAGTATTACCAGCTCCTGTAACTGAAAGACATAACTGCTTGACATCAATTCATACCCATTAAATGCATGTAAAAGACATAAAATAAACACAATTAAACTGACAATCTTATCATCTACTGACCCTATTACCAGCAAAGCACCATACTTGAGGCATTTATGTGCATGTCTAAGTATACACTGATCTATCTGCTTCTGCAACCCATGGTTTTCTTTGGGTTTCTGCAACAACTCTTGAAAAGAATTCTACATGTTTGTGAGACTTACTGCCTTTTTTGAGAAGAACAAATCCATCTGTTTGTGTCCTAAAAAGTAAATGCTAAAGTCAGAGTAGCAGAATAGTTCTTCTTATTTTGCTCACCAGCTGTACAAGACACCAACCAGAGAAACACGGAGTGCCAGGTGAAGCAGTTTAGCTGCTGATTTGATTTCCCACATATTCGAATTCTACAGTACCTTTTTTTTTTCTTTTTGTATTTCATGCTTTTTTCTTTAGGTAAAGTGGAGGCGGCACTGGACCTCATACTGATCAATTCATTCCCTCTGGTGGGCAACTCTGAGACGTCACTGATATGTATCACTTCCAAATGGCGTTCCCGTGAGTCTATCACAATAGACCGAGACCAGGAGGATGTGACAAACCAACACCGGGAGCCACTGGAAGTTAATGAAGATTCAAAGAGAGTTGCAGCCAAAACAGTGGTGTGGAAGAGGGAGCAGGCCAGGGAAACTATCGGAGCATATTACTGTGAAGGGAAACTCAAAGATGAGGTGACAAGGATACATACCATGAAGATGCCACTGCAAGGTATTGTATGGTGATCAGATCTGAGTTTGCCATGGCACTGCTTGCAGACTGGCAGTTGTCTCTGGATGATGTGAGTGGGCATAAACATAGCTCCAGAGCAGGCAAGGCAGTCCTGAGTGAATAAAAATTGACCTGGCTCGAGCTTGTTGGCTTTTTTTCCTAAACTGAAGAGGTAACTGGTTGATATTAGCTGCTAGTAATTTCCTTGTGGAAGTTAGTAAGACATGGCAGGTGTTCTGCCTGTATCTGACTACTCCCAGGAACACAAAATCAGTCAGTACTGGCCTCACTGACCCCATGGAAAAACCTACAGAAGCTCCTGCTGTGGGTTTTTCACATCCCGGACCCTTGATTTCTAAACATGCTTCCATTTTAAAATCTTGACAGTTCTGAGATGTAGATAGTTATTTTTTCTAAATAAATAGGCAACCTGAGCCTAGAAAATAACTGCTTTACCTAAGGTTCAGTAAATCTACAGCTCAGCAACACTGGATCTGAAGAGTATATGTTATGTTACTGTGAAACAAAAAAAGGATCCATCTCAACACTGGAAACACACTCCAGAGGAGTTTTACAAAATCTAAGAGGATTATTCACAAAATTCCACTGCAGAATTCACTATTCACTTGATGTCAGTTTCAAGGCTATGCACAGTAGAAAAAGCAAATATGGCAAGGAAGACAGTGGGATGAGAAGGGAGGGATTTCCAAGGTCCAGCACCTTACCCATTAAATTATATTTTTTATATGCAAAATTTTCCTTGCTTCTGACCTCATAAGACTTCTAGGACAAGTTCTAAAGCAGAGATCACCATAAACTACCGAAAAGCGCAAGAAATTTTGGGTAATTTTTTTGCAGCAAATCAAGTTCTCAAAACTGTGTTTTAGTAGATTTTAGTAGATTTTGCTGCTAATGTTTTGTGCCATGGCAGTTGGTTCGTCAAGTTACTTGACACTTCTAATCTTTCTTTATAAGGATTTAGTAAGACCACTTTTTGTTGCTGATATCTCCTGAAATTAGATAGCAAATTTATAAAAGGAGATCCTTTCATTTGTCAGAGCTGCAGCTAGTTTCTCTTTATTTATTTGAACATGGGTATGTTGGAAGCAAGATGTGTTTTACTTTAGTTTATGTTTTCTCTTACCAAATGTGGTCTTTGAAGGGTTGGACTGGTCACCAAGAAAGCTCTGCAGATGCAGACTGACAACTCCATTGTTTCAAAGGAGGCTGCAATGAGGAGACGATAAGATAACAGTGCATCGAAAGTCAATGTGACCCTGCCTGTGGCAGACTGCCAGTGAGCTGAGCACATTACTGGCTGTTCTGTTGTAGAACAACATGCATGGGTGGAAAAATGTCTTCTGAATCCATCAGTTCTTTGCACTTGGTATCTGTGGACCTAGGAGTTTTAAGTAATCAAACTTTGAGAGCTTCTTATGTGACAGAAGTTGTTCTAACCAGAAGTAACATTCACACCAGCAGTTGGTAGGTTTCTTTGATTCATTTCTGGATTTGAATCTGTTTCTCAGATTTTCTCTGCAAAAGCTTTCACTATCAAATTTTGAACTAGCAAATCCTCAGTAAAGGTGTATAATCAAATCAGATTAAATGAGTGAGAAAGAGGTGCATCAGAAATCCTCAAAGCTATTAAAGTGCACAGAAAGAGGAAGTCATGGAAGGACTGTGAAGTTTGAGAAAGCATAAGTAACTGGAAAACAGTCCTTTTTCCATTTTACTGTTGTCTGTATAATTCTAAAAGGCAGAATGTGTTTTTCAACAGCAAAAACTGAGCAAGAGTTGAAATGTGCAGTTTTCCATTAGGGACACAAAGTCATGGGACGAAGCAGCACTTCTGAAAATCCAGCTGCTGTTTTGTGTCCTCAGGGCAAGAAGTTGGTGAAACACTCACTAAACACTAATAATTTGGTTGGCCCCACTGAACTAGTAGGAACTGCCATTTGCCCGATTATATACGTATTACAAGGTATGAAGACAGAGACAAGATTTTTGCTCTATAATATGTAAAGGTAACAGGTTCATTTTCCTGTTTTATTCTACCCATCTACTATTCTGAAAATAATAAGTCATGAATTCTTTATACTGAATCATTATGGTTACCCATGTAATATTTATACATGCAATAAGAGGGAACAGTTTATACTTCGTATTTTTATGAGGAGTGAAGCTTATTCTGTACACAGTACACATAGCTATAATAGAGCACTATAGAGAATAGCTTATTCTCTATCTAGTCAAATATAATTTATATAATTATATGTGTATTTTCATGTGTATGATTGAATTTTCCCCATAGAAACTCAATCATAGGGTAGGGAGAGAGACAATAATGGAAGTGCTAGCAACAGAGCATTATGGCACTTGTTCTGCAGCTTAGTTTGTCATGTCTCTATAAGGCATTGGCACACTCAAGATGTGAAATCATGTAACACAAGTCACAATCTAAAAATATGTTGGAATTCGGCCCACCAGGCACTGTGCGTTCCTTTTTATCGTAACAATACCCTGAAGAAAAAGGCTTGTTAAGCCTATCAAAATGCAAAAAAAGAAAATAGGAATACAAAAGTGTAATGTCTTGTTAAAACAATTAGTATTACCTCACTGGTCCAAAAAACACTGCAACTAAATCCCTTAGGATCATTTACAACTAACAATTAATTTTTGCGAAAGCTGTTGAATTTTTTTTCTTAAGTAACTAATTATTTTCGCTATGCATTTGTTATTAATAAATAACTTCTTGCTTAGGAGCTGACAGCAACTTGGGATTGCTTGCAGTTTTTGTTTGCCTGTTTCTAATGAGATCTTATTTCATAATTCTCTGTTAGAATTGTCTATTTCTCTAAGATATAAGTGCAGATACCAGTCTCTAGATAAATTGACAAATGCTCAATAGATTCCCATGCATGTACTTAATGTCAAGCAGGAAAAGTTCTACTGAAATAAACTGTATATAATTTACAAAGGAATGAAAATGTGGCAGAGGCTCAGAGCATAAACAGTAGAACTGCACAGGGGATGGAAATTCTGTTCTGCAAAAATTTGTGAGTTTTCAATAATTATCTTATTTCTAAACATAAATAAAACATTAAAATGTAAGAAAAACAAGGAAATAATATTGTAAGAGAAAAGCTGGCTTACAATGAAAAAACTCTGTTTTCATTCTTGCTCAGATTTTCTTTCTTTAATTTTACATCACATAATGTGAATGTTTTGAGTATTAATTCAAATTCCATTCTGAAATGAAAACAATAAATTGTTCTTTCCTTAAATATTTCAAGAATATTATCCTGTTTTTTTCCCCTCAGATTTTACAAAATAGTATTGTGGAAGTATTAACACAATTTCAGCCCCATACAAACTTTGATGTAGCCTCTACATGCTCATTTTTTACAGCTCTATTGCATATAATTTACACCAGAAAGTTCATAATTTTTTTCTCTGCTTTCTGATCCTGCCTCTATGTATTTCTTTGCTCCTAAATTTTGGCCACTGGTTCTAAACTTGCTTTCTGCAACCATTTCTGTGAACTAAGGAATACTTTATCAACAGCTTGGTAAAAATGAAGCAAGAAAAGGAGGCATGGCTATAGCTAAAAAGCAATTTTTGATGAGTAATTTGTCTAACAGTTCATACTAAGTTGTATATGTGGTTCTCAAACAAAAAATTTGTTATGAAATAAATGCAACTTTAATAGAAATGGAACCTGTATGAGCACGGAGCTGACTAGGAGCATGAACGGCTCTTCTTCTAGCTGAGGCTCAGATGCGTCTTCCTGTTCAAAAGGTCCCAATCACCTTGTTGGGGAGGCAGGTGGCAGCAGAAGGAAAAACCAGGATGGACTGACTTATCTGACAGGAACTGCCACAGGAGTAACTCTTAAGGCTAAACAGCCTCAAAACCAGAAAAGAGCAAAGGGACTGGTGAAAATCAGTGCCTCATTTACTGTGAGCGCTCTAAAAGGGGAAGTACAAAGGTGTAATATTTTCACTCAGGTAAAGAGCTAAACAGTTAGGAAGGCAACGTCACCTAAGGGAATTTTTTCCCCATATGACGTATCAACAGCAGTATGGCATGAAAACTCAGAGCTAAAAATAGCCTGAAAACCTGAATTTGTCCTCAAAACACAACTTCCCTTTGTCGTTTTCCAAGTAAATGAAAGGAAGCATCCTTAACTTCTAAATTGCTTCAAAGTCATGTGGTAATTAAAATTGTCATTTCACTGGTTTCTTAATGACTGTTTATTGAGATTTTTCTGTCCATTCCTCAATTATTTTCTGATAATATTTTTCCACAAGTAATGATAAGGAAAAGGTAGAAATGTTGTGAAAATCTTTCTGTCTGTTGCTTTCTTTTTTTTTTATCAAGAACTATAAACAAATGTATAGAAGTACCTTTCTGTTTAAGCAGAAAAATGAATTTCAGTTTTCCAATGGGAAAATTGAAAAATACCACTACTATAGACAGTCCTTCACATAGAATTTTATTTAAATTAAGCCATATTTTCAGGTGAAACTATTTTGGTAAAAGTACCACTGCCTGTCTGTATGATTTCTTTTCCTTTGTTTCTTAGTGCAAGCCAACTCTCTGTATTTCCAGAGAGCACACTGAACAAGCACAGATCTACTCTTATCTTACCATCCCTCCTCGAGACCCTACATGATTGTGGTCTCCTGAACTGTTTTGACAGTTCTGCATCATAAAGCTTAAATAGAAAAGAACTGAGTCGCACTAGGTTGTTTTTTTTTTTGCCAATGATAGCTTATTCCCTACAATACAATGTCCAGTACTTTATCCAGTCTGCCTTAAAAATGTCTCAAGGGGTAAAGAAACTCGGGAAAGTGTTTTACAGCTATTTGGAGCTCCTAGTTATGAAATGTTTCCAGTTACTCAGCCAAAAGCCAATTATTCTTTTCATGCCCCAGGTTCTAGTGATAGTCTTGTTTCAGGGTATAGGCAGTTCCTGTCTTTGCCAAACATAGGATTGAGGTTGCTGGTGGTAAAGAATCACTTTATGCTCTAAAGAAATTTAGATGTCAAAGTCTGAATCAGGGTCATACTGTAAACTATTCTCAGCTTTCACGCCAGAGACCAGATAGAGACAATAGCTGCTATTTATCACATACTTCTGTTTTCAGCCTCATTCTACCCGGTGGCATTAACTGTTACAGCAAATAAAGGAGAGCATGTGAATATTTCCTTCATCAGAATGGCATCAAAAGAGGAAGATGCAGTGATCTACAAGAATGGTAATCAATCTTTCTCATCTTTTCTCTTACTGCTGTCACTGTTTTAGTTGAGTGCCAAGGAATTGTTTTAGTCATCAGTGTCATCAGTATGGGCTGATGATGCCCATACTGTGTAACTGGATCAGACATCATTCCCCGTTCATTTAATGTTCACTAAGGGAGCTATTTGCCGTATCAAATATGTTGATCTCACTTGTTTCTCTTCCACCAAAATATCAAATCCTCCTTTTATACCTTTGCTATGTTCCTTGTTCTCTTTTATTTCATACTACAGCTCCTCATAAAATTATTGCCTGGTTTTAGCTTCTGCTTTGGCTTTGGTTTTTGTTCTTTTTTTCTGTGCCACTGTGAAGACCCAGTTGGTGTGTCTTTCTTTGCATTTTTTATTGCTTTTCAAGTCATACCTTTTGTTCTTTAAATGGTTTTTGAGGCCGTTTTTGAGGCCATGAAGCCCTTCAGGCTGCAGTAGTCATTCGCTATTAGAAAGAAAAAACTATAAACAAAATTTTGTCACTATTTCATTCAACTGTAAGAATTAGGCAGGTTGTAAATTTTGTAACATAAACTTTTCTATCTAACATGGGACCTAAATGACATGTAACTCACTATTCAGCTGAACGTTGCTCCTGCTTGACACTTAGGAATGTGTACCGTTTGCTATCTACCCCCTGTAGAAAGGTAAGAAAGTATAGGTCACTAAAACTCAGAATGCCTTCATATTTAATCAGAATGTTAGACCCCCAAGAAATTATAGTTGTGGAAAGCACACATTCCTCTTTGTCTGATAGTCAGTGAGCCACTAGAAAACTGGGAGTAATTAGAGTAGAATGAGGCAAGGAAGTGTCAACACATAGCAAAAGAATGGTGCAATGGATCAGCCTCGAGAGTAGTAACTGATTATCTGGAGTAATTTTCTACAGGCTGGAAGAGAAAAATAAGTAAAAGGCATCTTTTAAACAAGCACATGCAAAGTAGAGTTTCCTAAATACCTGTTTCTTTGCTCTTCAGAGATTCAGCTATGTCAGGAAATAATGGAGGAAGTTTGTCAAAACTTGTCATTTCAGGGTCTCTAGGAAAGTTTTGTGATTTCCTGTCAGCATTTTCTGAAAGAACCAGATGAGATGTTGGAGAACTTACGTTATGGTGCAGTCTTAGCTGAGTTTCCACCTGGAAATTTGGCAAAAAGTCTCAAATTGAGTCTGGAGAGTAGGTCAAGTTTTTCACTGGAGGTTGCTGTTGAAAAAACATCCATGAGAATTCCTGATATAGAAGCTGGCAAAGAGGAGAAATTACTTCTGCTATATTTAGCTATTGCAGTCTTTCACTGCATTAAGTGATTTAAAATACCACTTCCCCCTTACAGGACCTCACAATGGCTGTCTAGAGAATGAAATGGTTCTGCTAAACAGGGTTTCTTTAAGGCATCTGCCTAACATATGCCACCTTGGAAAACAAGCCATAAAAAAATTGAGTCTGCTAACAGACTGTGAGCACAGGGCTTTCTCAAAGCTATGCTGTCAAGTTTGTTGTGTAGCTTGTAACTCAAAAAATATATAGAAAAAGCCTTACAGTTTCAGAAAAACCACTTTCATTATTTGTTCTTTTAATTTGGCCCTATTTTCTTGGAGAACTGTTGTCATGTATTTTTATGGACTGAAATGACCCACAGTCTTTCTGCTGTTTTGGATATGAGCCTCAGCAAAGTTTTAGGGGTTTGGCTGCTTGAAATTTGACTACAGTCAGATTGATAGTATGATAGTATGATCATAGACAGTAAAGATACTGCCCGATGCTGTTTACCTTCTAAATTATTTCAGAAAGGTGAAAAAAGTGAAGAAATATTTGTTGCATTATCAGTGTAACTGTAAGGGAATGTAGAAGGTAAGGACATTTTACTTGTGAGAGTAACATCTGTTTAATGGTCAGTCAGCCATTCTAGAAGTGCTGTTTGCCTCATTCTTGGAAGTGTTCAAGGCCAAATCGGATTAGGCTTTGAGTAATGTGAAAGATGTCCCTGCCCATGGAAGGGTGTTAGGAACTATATGATCTTTAAGATTCCTTCCAACCCAAGGCATTTTAGTGAGTCCTGTGTGGACATGCAGTACCCATAAAGTCACAGTTCTGCTGTGTGGGTTTGCTGGTGGTTGGCTTTGTTTGTACAGTGCGTATGAGCATGTGCACATATATTTTAGGGAGAGCTAGCTGGACCTGGCATTAGTTGTCAGCAGCAGCCTTGCTCTAGGAGACTGGAGTGGAAGGACACCCAGGGGTCTTGAAGTTCAATGGCTGCAGCTTCTCTTTGACAGCAACCAATGTTGTTACTTGCTGATTCAGAGAGATGGGAGAAAAACAAATGCTATTGCGTTCCTTAGCAAACATTTATGACCAACTACAGCAAATCTAGAATAACACAAATAAGCTTGTTGGTGGCAAAAAAACCCAAAAACCAAAACATAGAAGAGACAGAAACTTGTTAAGTCTGGGAAGAAAAAATTAAGCAACGCTCAGTTCTTCCTTCTTTGGTCTCCGAAGTAAGTCTTTTCTTTGTGCTGCTCAGATTAAATTGGACCTGGCTGGCATTTGCTATTCAACTCCAGCCACCCCAAACTCCTTATGGATTGTTACCCCTCACTTGAGAAAAGACCAAGGAACAAAGTGAACACTTTTAACCACCAGGCTCTTTGCAATGCTGAATGTGAAGTTGTCACATTCATTTACTAAATTTCCTTCTTTTTATTTGCACCTATCCAACTAAAAGCTTGCTCTCAGCATGATACATCTCTTCTAACACTTGTATTCCCTCCACAGTCAAGCGGCAGTCCTCTTAGCTTTCCAGCTCCCTCTTGCTGGAAACTATGGAAAATGAAGATAGATAAAGAGCTGTCAGAAAATTCATAACTAATAAATTGAATCTGCTGCTTAGCTCATCCCATCTGTCCTTCTTCAGTAACCAATGCAAACTCATGTCTGTACGTAGAGGGTGAATGCCTTCTGTCTATGGTATCCATGTGCTCCTTTCCCAGGTTCCTTCATCCATTCTGTGCCCAGACATGAAGTGCCAGGGGAGCTGGAAGTCTCCTATCGTCAAGTTCAACCACAGGATGCAGGGGTTTACTCTGCCAGATATATAGGAGGAAACCTCTTTACTTCTGCTTACACAAGGCTTATTGTAAGACGTAAGTTCCATTAATGTGTGTTGATAATTAATTGTTTAAAGTCCTAGTGAATCTGAAATGAAATATAATGTGCCTAAATAAGGGTTAAAATCTTTCTTGGCATACACTGCCATCAGATTATGTCAGAAGAAATTTCTTTCCAAGGATCTTTGGTACAAGCTGATATTGATTTAAACAGCTGAGAGAGAGAAAAAAAAATTCAGATTGAAGTTCAATTCATCTTAGCTATTTCCAGGAGAGCTAACTCTTTTCTCAGCACCTCAGCTTTTCAAACACCAAGTAAGTATAAATGAAAGATGTCATTGTTCCCTGTCTTCCTGTTCTCTATAGTAGGCTGTAACTAAACCTGTTTTATTTAAAGAATTTATCATCTTCTTCACAGAATACCCTAGCCTTAGTTACCTCTTAAGGTTCACTTCCTAGTGGATGAAAGGATAAGGTTGGATATTTTCCATTAAGTATTCTATGTGTCTCATAGTTCATGCTGCTGTGTCCATTTTCATGAGATATAAAGAAAACTATATTCTTTCAACTTGGATAGAAATACAACATTGACATGAAAAAATAAATAGCTGTTCAAATATCTCACAATATAGAGAAAGTGTTTATGATGGTAACATATATTTCACTTGTGAACATCCACAGGATACTTCCAGGAGTTACAAATGAATAAATGTAATATTCCAAATTTGAATTTTGAAGCTACTGCCACTTTATTAATTAAAGTGGTCTAGTTGGCTGGGGGATGCAGGTTCCATATGGATCATACTTTCATGTATTTTACTGTTTTTCTTAAAAATAATTTTACAACTTGATGGGTTACTGAATAAGAAGACAGCAAATATGTCATGTTTTTCCAAAAAAGGATGTGAAGCTCAGAAATGGGGCCCTTCCTGTAGCTCCCATTGCCCTTCCTGCACCAACAATGGTATTTGCCATGAAGATACTGGGGAATGCATCTGTCCTCCAGGTTTTATGGGAAAAACATGTGAGAAAGGTAAGTAAATAATATTTTCAGAGGTTGCTTATTTGGAGTAACAGAAGTTAGCATATTACTGAAGGAAATATCACATGAAAGAGCCTGTTTTCACTCTTTGAAACTATAGCATTCACAGCTGGTCCTGAAGACAGGAGAGTGTTGGGTGAGATAAACCCTGAATTAGTAAGGCTGTTCTTGTAGTTGTGATTTAAATTCTCCCTTTCTTCTTCTAGTTTTGATTATTTTGCTGTGGAAGATTAATGTTTCAAAAACTTCTTGATCAATATGACAATATACTTGACAATATCTTCTGGCCTCCTTTTCTCACAATAGGGTGGAGCAGATGATCTTTCAATGTCACTCCCAACCTGGGTTGTTCTATGATTCTTTTGAAATGAGTATGCTTATTGCTACTGACCCAACTACTAAATGTGTGGCAGAATAGCATATCTTAAGGATACACTAGCACTAGGAGATATGTTAGAGATTCCCCATTTGCTTCTGAAGAAGCTGCTAATGTGTTCACAGGGTACTTTGTCTCTGTAGGGAAATATCGACAGTATATGTCTGTTTGTGCAAATCTGTGACTGTGACAATTTGTTTGGATTCCAGAAGAATTTGAGCAAGCATCATCTTGCTTTGACGTCTCCAAGCAATTTTTGCATTCATTGCTAAATATGTATCCTTATACTTGACTGAATTGCAGTGCTACAAATACTAGAGCTAAGCTATTGGAATAGCTGACACCCAAACCACTCTACTGTAGCACTGCTCTTATCATAAAAGCTAAACCTTGAGGTCATATGTACTGAACTCTAAGAAGAATATTTGGTTTTCATGGACCTCTTTGTCCATTTTATATTAAAAGGGCTTTTAAAGAGGATTTAATGCTGAAGCTCTGTCCCCACATATCTAAAGCAAGGGGTGCTTGGCTGACAGATCCTCATAGTGAGAAAGTTATGTTTGTTTCTGCTGCCTGTACTTAACCATTAGAACAGTTGTGTGTGAAGTTGCTATGGTTCTTAATATATCTGGTATCTGAATGGTCAAAGTGATATTTTTTATTTAAATTCAAGTTTTCTCTTGTCTAAAGCTGTATCATTAGAAGCACTTGTCCTTTTTTGGACAGTGCTGTTGGGTTATTCTTTCCCTCTCTCCCTTTAACAGCTTGTGGAGCCAATGCATTTGGGAAAACATGTGAAGAGAGCTGTAAAGACAATTATGGCTGCAGAAACTATATGTTCTGTCTACCAGATCCATATGGTTGTTCTTGTGCCACAGGATGGATGGGACTGGAGTGTGATAAAGGTATAGTAAAAAAAAAAGTGATGGATCCTTAGTGTTCTGCACATGGATAATACAGAAGGGAACTACCAGAGGAGAGTAGTAGGCATGATTTTTTACAGTCATGCAAAAAGTTTTTTCCAATCATAAGATTGAAAACTAATGGAAGACATTTTTAGTACCTTTGCACTAACTGAATATTTGTACTTTCAGAATGCAAGCCTGGTTTTTATGGGTCGGATTGCAAACTCAAATGTAATTGTCACAATCGAGGGACATGTGACAGATTTAAGGGCTGCGTCTGCTCCTTAGGATGGCATGGTCTGCAATGTGAAAAAGAAGGTAAAGCAAGGTAACATGGTAGTAAATAGCTTTTCCCAGTGTAACTGAAAAAGATCGGAATGCTGGTACAGCATTATCACTCCAGGCTGTTACCCTTGCTCTGCCCATTGCATTCCAGGGGCCCAGACACTTCGGTTCAACCTCATTGCAAGAGAGTGTTTTTAAGCCTCTGACATACAGGCTGTATTTATCAGGATGTTATGGTATCATTTAATCTGATTTTCCTTTCATTGGAAGTAGACTTTCAAACTTTACTCCATAGGATTTGACACTGACCTTAACATCAATCACTGACAAAACTTGCATATCCAGCTTTTGGATAGTCTCATGGTATTTGACCATTACCGATCTCTTATCTGTCTTCATACATTCCTATACTATATGCTTCATCATCTGAAACTGATGACTGAAACACCGATACGACCACAGAGTTTATAGCAGCTTTGTTACTGTGAGATAAAGGTGAGCTTACAAAGCTCAGCGTATCTCACCTCTTTGCACTTGGGCGAGGTTCGTACACAGTATTCTGTAAGACACGCTCAGCATCTATTATTTCTGCTGGAAAAATAAAGTAACAAATTCTCTGCTAATTTGTAAAACCTTTCAAGAACAAAAACAAACAGGGAAATAAGGCTGTGATCCCGCCAGCCAAACTATACTATTGTGATCTGTCTGGTCTTATAAACAGACAAAATGGAGAGCAAGGAGATACTGTACATTGAGAACAAAATGTGTGAGTGATTTTGCCATGGTTAGACTATCTATGCTTTGAATGTCAGTGAGAAAAAGAAGAGTGGTGGGGAAAAGGAAGAAAAGTAAACACAAGGCTTGTTCCTCCTCACATGATATTTACACTGATGTGAAAATGCTGGCTTTGGTAAGTGTGATTCTTGCATATGCCCACATGAGGGAAGGGAGAACCAGACACCCACAATTGCCTGTGCTCGTTGTACACTTAAATCTGTTTTGGTCCTATCTTTTTGAAGTTCTGTTTGAAGGATGACATAATACTATGTAACTTCTGTAGGTTCAGCAGATCTTTCACCTCAGATAGAAAACTTACTAGATCCCATAGAACTCAATTCTGGCGTGGAGTTCAAGCCATTTTGTATAGCAACTGGGATGCCACTTCCTAAATCTGAAGAATTCAAACTTTTGAAGCAAGATGGAACTGTCCTAAGGGTAGGCTCCTGATTAATTACTTTCTGTTATTTCTCCTCTTTATATTACTTTAGTAGCTAATGCACACTAATGTTTTCAAGTATAATGTGAAACTTTGATGTTCTGAGGTTACCCCTGAACTCCTGAGCACATATGAAACTATGGAATTGACCATTATAGATGCTTTTTAATGGATATCACTAAACTTAAGCTGAGTTTCTAAACTGTGAGAAAGTATTATTGGAATATTCACAAATGCCCACATTTTTGAGGTCCTGTATATGTTTTGCCATTTCAGCCTGCTCGGATTTTTATCAGTAATCGCTCTGAAGCCATGTTTACAATTAATAGAATCCAGCCTGGTGATACAGGAACCTGGGTTTGCAGTGTGCAGACAGTAGCAGGAATGGCAGAGAAACCATTTCAAGTTACAGTCAAAGGTAAAAACACTAACCTCTTCAATTCTCTTTGTCTCTCTAAGCACAGCTTTGTAGTTGAACATGGCAGAACCTTCTTTTCTCTGCACTGTGGGATAATGTCTGAATAAATAGCTACAGTCAGAATACGAATAGAAATGCTTTATAAGATTCTTATTAATTATGTATATTGAAAAAATAGATATGATGGTAAGGCTTAGAACAACACCCGAGTTTTTCTTTTGATATATCTAAACTGTCAGCTTTGGGGTGTAAAGCCCCATCTATTTTGTGAGAGTTTTGAAGAGCATGTCCCATTTTCCTGCAGATTTAGAAAGTACCAAAGTCTTACTGGTATAGGGAGCTAAAAGGCTGGTTTAATACTTGCATTCTTGTTCAGCTCCTCCTGTGCCACAACATCCTCCAAGACTGACAGACAGTGGACATAATTTTCTCATCATTGATACCAATGCTGAGTTACATTTTGGAGATGGACCTGTTGTGTCAACAAAACTTCTGTACAAGCCAGCAAAACGTTATCAGTCCTGGATGTCTGTGGAAGGTAAGAGGACATTCTTTAACTCCCTTAAAAAGAAATTCCAGCTGCAGTTTGCAACTTCATGTGGTGTTTGTTCTTAATTAGACTCAAAAGATCCTGCAGTGCGTAGAAGTTTAATCTTTTATGACTGGATGTGTGACTCTGTTTACCATTACACATAATGTTCATGTGGATGTGGCACACCAGCAGTAGTCAAAAGTGTATATTCAGTTTGCAGGGAACAAGGGTTTTTCCCCTCCTTCCTTAAGATTAAATGTGCTCACTGCTGGGTTGAGCTGTTGAAAACCACTATGTAAACAGCAGGTTTTCAAAAGTAGTGAGCAGTATGGAGGTGTCTTGGAGCATCCACCATCTTGCTTCATGTCAGTTTTGCCCTGGTGAGATAAATAACTTACTAAAATACTTAACAGGAATTGTATGGGCAAAATGAAGTCTGCTTATGATGAAGTCTGCTAGATGACCTTTTCCAGCTATGCTTAAACATTTTATGCATGGCCTAAAATACTATAGAAAACATTACAGGAACTTTAACAAGTAAGCAACAACTGTTACTAATTCAGTATAACACAAGATCTGCATACACAATGCACACTGTCTAAGCAACCAGTATTGTTTTGTCCTGAAAGAAAGGCAGATGAAGAAATTATTGGTCTGGGTTGTAATTCAACTTAAAAGTAATTATTTTATACTTTCAAATAGTTTATCTTAGTGAACCAGAAAAAAAAAACACAACAAAAAGAGGAGCCTGAGTACTTTACCTTATATTTTCCATTTTTACCTTTTCCTCTTTAATGTATTTCCGCATGGGCTATGGCTTTACTTTCTTTTGACTTTTGTTATCAGTAAAAGGCACAACTAAAAGACTGGACAATCTGGAACCCAAAACAGAGTATCAGTTCTGTGTTCAGCTGAGTCGACAAGGAGAAGGTGGGGAAGGCCATCCTGGACCACAGGCTAGCTTCACAACAGCTGCACTTGGTAAGTCACATCCTGGCTTTTCACAAATGGGGTTTTCCAGCTGTTTTTTGATATGGTTTATTCATTGATCTCTGCCAGAGCACTTTCTTTTGAGCAAAGAAGGCTGGACTTGAAATAGAGTCCTTTAAATTAATCTCAGACAAAGGGATAAAACAAGCAAGCAAAACCCCAAAACCCTCCCAAAAACCCCAGTGTCATCCTCCTACCACCCAAAAAAAAAAAAAAAGATAAAAACCAAATCCAAAAAACTGAGGTGAAGAAAACCACAAAAAGGCAACTATTATTTTCCCTGATTTAGGAGAATTTATATATTTTGTCTGGCTAGACAGCAGAGTTGGAGGCACAAATCACTTCTTTTGCAGTATTTCCTCTTGGTATTAGATCAATTTGCTTTGAAAAGAAAGAAGTTTGAACAAGCAAGGAGGTTTTTAGTCCACTGAGGATAAATCCCAATTCGAACACAGACATACAAAATAAATGAGGGTTACACCAGGAGCTATCTAACAAGACAACACAGTTGGCTTCTCACATCTAAAAGTGCATCTACGACACCAGCTCATTGAAGATACCCTTTTGTTGACACAACAGCTGTTCATAAGGCACAGTGGGACTATCAACACCTCTTCGATGTAACTTCTACAAGTTGTCTAGGATGGCTGAATTACCCTATGTCACCCCAAGCTAGGGCAGTGGTTAGGAATATCTGGTACCCCTATTTTAGCTTACATACCAGATATGAAATGTTGTTCCCTGTTTCACTGTGGCTTTTCCAAGGTCTTCCTCCACCAGAAGGTCTCACTCTCTTTCCAAAAAGTATGACATCACTGAATTTGTCATGGCATCCTTTAACACTGAGGACAGAGGATGACATTCGTGTTGAAGTGGAAAGGAAGAGCGTGAATGACAACGGTGACGAGAGCAGTGTTATTACTCAAGTTCCAGGAAATATGTCCACCTTGATCATTAAAGATCTTGAGCCTAGGCAGCAATACATGTGCAGGGTACGGGTGAACACCAGATCCCAAGGAGAATGGAGCAACTATCTATATGCATGGACTTTCAGTGACAGTAAGTGCTGATTCACATCCTTCTGTTTAATTCTTCATCTTTCCCCCAGTGATCAGACTAATTGTCACTTGATGACTGTGTTAAATATAATCCTTTGTTTTGATAACACTTAGTTCCTGATGATCATTTGTGCTTGTTATTGCTATTATTTTGAGTTCAGTGTCCAAAGAAATTCTGTTGAAA
Organism: Campylorhamphus procurvoides; assembly: GCA_013396655.1. Lineage (NCBI taxonomy): Eukaryota > Metazoa > Chordata > Aves > Passeriformes > Dendrocolaptidae > Campylorhamphus > Campylorhamphus procurvoides. The sequence goes on along the minus strand of WBMV01001269.1, from coordinate 49,080 downwards.
ATTATCAGGAACTAATAATAATTTCTTTTAAAAGGAAAAAAAGACTCAAGAGTCCACATCTTCTTTTCAGTGCAATTCATGTGTCTGACACACATAGCATTTTTTCCTCCTCAGAATGAGCCATCAGAGTTCACTATTCCAAGCTCTTTTGTTACTCAGTTCAGCTATGGCAATACAGAAATAGTCAGCACTTAAAGAAGAGAAGATGTAATTCAAAGTAGAACCCCTGTGAGCAAAGAGTAGTTAAGTCTGCTACGCTGAAGGCCGCCCTTGAATTCTCTGAGTGTGAGCGGTTTGCTTCCATAACACCACAACAAATGCCCTATCTGCATGAAATACCATTTGAACAGCTGTCCATCTGAATGGCTGATGGCCCATACCACACACTGAAAAGGTGTGCTTCTTCCTCCTTACAGGTCATGTGAGGATGCCCTCACTGAGATCCTACATGTATTAACAAAAGTATCAATGGCTGTCATGGGACACTCCAGTTTCCTGAGCTCTGACACCAAACTGCACTAAGAAAAACATAAGGGTACTGGTTTTCCAGGAGAAGGTACATAGCTTAGTAGTCATGGCTGTGTCCACAAGTGTAGCACTCACCCATGCTGGTGGTTTCTGATTAAATATTTGGAAATTTTGGTATTGATTTCCCTTCTTTCTAACAGGCTGCATCCTAACAGGTAATTGCTCCTCGAAACAGGGAGAGTATGGGATCTGGGGATTACAAGGGTATGATGATTCAGTATAGAAGGAAATTAACCCTTTCTGCATTAGTCTGAAAGCAATTGTGTTGTGCTTGCATACAGCTCAGAGAATGCATATGTTCTCCAAAGACATATTGAATGCCACTCCAAACTGTGCTGGAAGTACGGAGTAGTGAAACAAAGGCAGCAGCACATCAAGATCATAAAACTACTCTATTCAGTTACCATAACTCATCAACAAAATTCTGATTGTGTTTAGCACTGCAGAAGCACCAAGGAAAGTGTTCTGCTCTTTGTGGGAAGGAGGAAGAGATGGATGTATACTCCAATGCCCTGTGTGTTTGTGTTTGTTCTCAGGAATTCCTCCTGCACCATACAACATCAGATTTTCTAACACCACAGACACATCCTCAGTCATTTCTTGGACAGCTGCTGAGGGTCACTCCATCTCCTCCATCATCATCAGCTACAAAATTTATGGCAAGGCTGAGTACAACCACATCGATATTATCATAAAGAACACCAGCATTACTCAGTATCACCTCAAGGGCCTTGAGCCAAACACTGTGTACCAGGTTCAGATTAATGCTCAAAACAACATTGGCTTGAGCAACCCGAACACGTCGTTTGAACTGAAGACTCTTCCAGAAACTAAAGGTTGGTTAATCCACCATGATGGACTTGCACAAACCAGGTCCGGTGTTTTAACTAGTTAGCTAAGACGAGGTCATAATTGATTTTATAATCTTAGTTTTCCTTTGCTCTTAACTTTGACATACAACACAGCATCACTGGAATTCAGTTCGTAGTTCCAGTGCATGGCACTGTGAAAAGATAACAAGCACCATTTTTGTGTATCCACAAGAAAGGGCCCAACAACTCATAAATTAAAGGATCTGCACATAATAGGACTATTAGATCACTGAATGTGACCTCAACTCTGCTCTGACTGAATGATATAGAATCTGCAGGTGCTTATACACCTGAAATTCAATGAGAGCCAATGTATGTGATGTTTTTGGAAAACAAAGGGATGCATTCTTATGTCTTTAAACAGTTTACAAGACAAGAGTATTTCGCTATACATTACTAATGTGTAGCCAAATTCAGAATAAGTTGGAAATAATGATGAACTCTTTGTGTGCTTCCTCAACAGCTCCATATGAATCAAAAGGAGGCAAAATGCTGCTTATTGCTATCCTTGGCTCTGCAGGAATGACTTGTGTAACAATTCTCCTGGCCTTTCTCATCATGCTGCAGTTAAAGAGAGCCAACTTCCAGCGTCGAATGGCTCAGGCTTTCCAAAATGTGGTGGTGGGTTCCCAGTTTTCCTGTGTCAATTTGATTGTTAACTTTAGCTCATCTTTTCCAATTTCTTTTATCTGGCCTTCCCAAATACTGTCTTCTCTTCATTTGTGCAATTAGGGCTGTTGTTGTAAAGCTTTTCTGTTAGTTAGACCCCCACGTTAAGCAATCACAGTTATAAGCTATGAGGTAGAAGAGTTGGTTTGAATAAAGTTTTACATCATTTGCCTTGCTTCCTTTTCTGCCTTGTCGCACCTGTGTATGACAAGTACCAAGCCAGACAGAATGGAGGAGCCTGTTCTCCCTCTGAAGTCATGCCTGATTTAAAAAACTACCATATATTTAAAGTTGCTTTTGAGCATCAACAGCTGCTGGTGAATGTTCATCCATTTTCAACCTCGAGACAGCATACCAGAGTTCAGTCAAAGGTGACATCACTGTTCTGGCTGTGAGGAAATTGTTGAAGGTTGTAACATCACAAGGTTATGTCTCACTCTTTATACTCATGCACATATTTGTATCCTGCTGTCATTTCTTTATCATTCTGCTTTCTGGTGTTTTTCTTCAAAGAGGAACACGTGAAGCAGAATGAAGGTGGGCCAAAGAGATCCTTCATATGTATCTGAATATGTTTTTTCATAAGCAGGGAGCTGGGGAGCTCATCCAAGCATATGATCAGTGCCCAGGACACACAGAATAGCATTAATTTCTTGTCCTGAAACTTTTCCCACAGAACTATTTAATGAGAATGTTTAACTGAAGAGGAGATGTCTCCTTAAGTATGGAGGAAGATAACTTCCTCTTTCTTTTCATTTCCATTCTTCTTGCCTCATCCTTCATACTGAACCTGACCAACACAGGATTTAATTAAGCCTAATGTGAGATAAATCTCAAAGTTGAGACTTAAAATTCATTTTGAGATCAGTTTTATCACTTTATTTTTGCCCATGTCCTTCATCTCCAAGATGATTATAAAACTGTTCAGGTGGCCAAGGCCTAAGGTACTCACTCATGTTAGTAAGATATGGACTAGGCTCCGTGTGTGTGTGTGTGTACATGAGGGAGCACACAGGTGTTTGGGAAATGTATTCAGACCGTTGCTCAATGAAGTTGAAATCACAGTTAATGTTATTTGCTTAACTCTGTTGCAGAGAGAAGAACCAGCTGTACAGTTTAACTCAGGTACTCTCACTCTGAGCAGGAAAGCCAAAAACAGTCCAGATCCCACTATTTATCCAGTTCTTGAGTGGAATGACATAAAATTTCAAGATGTGATTGGAGAAGGTAACTTTGGGCAAGTTCTGAAAGCTCGCATTAAGAAAGATGGCTTACGCATGGATGCTGCAATAAAAAGGATGAAAGGTAGTAAAGATGAGATTCTGTGACTTAAGAATTTTCTTGGCCATTTATTCCAAGTGTTCCTCTGTCATAAGAAATGCTTAGTAGCCTTCTTCTAAAGCTAAAATAAATATTCAAAGCTGCTAGTTAAGTTGTATCAGCTGTTACTAGGCCAAAAGTTGTCAGACTGTATGTCTATAAGGTCAAGTTGTTTTCTACCTCTAATGGTTAATATCATTAACTATCGTGTATTTTTCAATTCATAGGTCAGTATGAACTTCATGTGAGTTCATCTGCAAAGTGGGATGCATTTAATAGAGTGAAACACAGAGCTAGTCTTGGGAGTGAGCATTTGCTCATCTTGCTTTACTGTAGCCATTCAGAGTCAACCGTATCTTTATGTACACACACCAGGAGGATCATTCATTTTCTTCTGATTTATTGAGCATGACAGCTACCTTCCAGAGTATGTACTACAATACATACAATATTAAAAGAATACATGTTTTATTGCAATTCACTACATCATTATCTAGGCAAATTGAGAGACACTCTAGCGTATGATGGTTAATTTAAAGATTAACCTGCATGCAGGCACAAATAATTAACAGCACACATATGGAAAGATTTTTAAGCAACTAGTTTTCGTATGATCTGCTACAACATTTTACATTCTCAAATAAGAAGAAAAGATGCTTGCTTTCTCTGCAGATGGCTGCTACAAACATCAGGTTCTGACAATTTTCCTTTGAAAAATCCTACTTTTTTAGTAAATACTAATGTACCTTGGCGTTTTTCTCTTATCTTCTCTTAGAGTTTTTATTGGGGCTGAAGCAGTAGTGGCTCAGGCAGCGCAGAGTTCTCATAATTAAAAATGATATGGTTATGAATTCAGTTCAAAGGAAAACATAAATGCACTCTTCTTTGATTTTCAGAGTATGCCTCAAAAGATGATCACAGAGATTTTGCTGGAGAACTTGAAGTTCTTTGTAAACTTGGTCATCATCCCAACATCATAAATCTTTTGGGAGCATGTGAACATAGGGGTAAGATGTTCTTGATAACATGAACTTTAAAAAATCCCATAGTATAGTTCACACAGGTCATAGAAACACAGGCTTTTAAGCAGGTCTGTCTGCAACATTTGTTCAAAAGCCAGATAAACTTGTGTTTGGATCTACAAGATATTCTTCAGAAATTTTGTTCATCTACAGCTTTAAATTCTTCTCTGCTTCTAGAAATGAGACTGTTTGGTATTTCCCCTCCAGTCTGTTTTATTTCTTTTTTCACTCAAGGCAGTGCAAATTTCCAGACTATTACATGTTTTAGTCTGCAATATGCTCACTATCTGATGTTTCATTAGGATATCTTTACCTTGCTATTGAATATGCCCCCCATGGAAATTTACTGGACTTCCTTCGGAAAAGCAGAGTACTAGAGACAGACCCAGCATTTGCTATTGCCAACAGTACTGCATCTACACTTTCCTCTCAGCAACTTCTGCATTTTGCAGCAGATGTTGCCAGAGGCATGGACTACTTGAGCCAGAAACAGGTCAGTCTTCAACTCTCTACCCACTGAAAGAAAAATAAATAATTGTTTGGAGACTATGTCTTTTAATGAAATCAAAATAAGGTTTAAATTTTAGCTTCTATAGCATCCACTGGATGAGATTTACTTTGTTACCCCTTCACTTAACCCTATCAGATACTATGCCATGGGGAATCATGAAGGAGACATTAAGACTGACAAACAACATGGTAGTGAACTGCTTTCATATTCAGATAAAGTTTAAAATGTTCTTGGTATTGACATACCATTCCAATTCTTTGTTTTGTATTCTTACTCTGAATGTTTGCCATTTTCAATATTGCAATAAAGTAATACAAGTAAACTCACTGATACTGAGGTGATTTTTTTTTATTATTTTTATTTTAGTTTATTCATCGAGATTTGGCAGCAAGAAACATCTTGGTTGGAGAAAATTATGTAGCAAAAATAGCTGACTTTGGCTTATCAAGAGGTCAAGAAGTTTATGTTAAGAAGACCATGGTAAGGATCAAAACAAACTGATACAGGCTGTTTTTTTAATTTTTGTTTTCTTTTTTCTTACTTCATGTTTCCCTGTTAAAAAAATGCAAACTTACAGATATTACAGAATGGATTATTTAAATTTTATTTATTAACACATAAAAGTATACATGTCATGTTTATTATTATATCTAAATATATATAAAATAAATTCTCTACCATGTTTATAATATAAAATGTTAATTTAAAATTATTTATATGAATATGGATGACAGTAAAATAGCTGAGACAAGCCAGCCTAATTCTACTGAACAAGGCCAAAGTTAGCAAGATAGTAACCAGAGGTATGTCAGGATCTGTGAGCTGGAAAAATAGCTGCCCAGAGCTAGTGCTTTGTAAGATTAGAAAGAGGGAGATATGTAATAAGTATCATTCAGCTATAAACCAGAAATAGCACTGTGTTGTCAAGGCAACAGGATTGGTCAGAAGCATCATAAGACATCACTTAGATATTAGTTACATTTCATCTTGGTGCTGGCTGGGTAAATTTTTTGTTAGCTTTAGTGTGAACTGTCCCTTTGGGAAGCAAATCATAGAATCATGGAATGGCTTGTGCTTGGAAGAGACCTTAAAGATCATCTAGTTCCAACTCCCCTGCCATGGGCAGGGACATCTTCCACTAGACCAGGTTACTCAGCGTCCCATCCAACCTGGCTTTCAACACTCCCGGGGATGGGGTATCCACAGCTTCCTCAGGCAACCTGTGCCAGTGCCCCACCACCCTCCCAGTAAGGAATTTCTTCCATAAACATGCACAACTTGAATAAGTTTATTTACTTGCTAAAATATATTTGCATAAAGTCAGTTTTCATTTCATAGAAACAATTGTTGGCATGTAAATTGCAATATTGCTGTTCCTGCTACCAACAAATAAATATTCATGAAATAATTTCCAGGGACGGCTTCCAGTGCGATGGATGGCAATTGAATCTTTGAATTACAGTGTTTACACCACAAACAGTGATGTGTAAGTATAGGTTCAAGTGGCATTTTTTAAATAAATATTTTTTAATATCAAGGAAAGATTGACAGCCACTGTTAACTCAAAACACTCAGTAGTCATGTCAGCCTGAGTGAGGAAAAGGAAGCAAAAAAACCCAAAATTCAAACCAAAAATGTTCCTTTTATTCTTCATCAATGTCTGATCAAGTTGTGTGTTCACAAGCTGCTTGGATTTGGACTACTACTTGAGCTATATTTCTCATTTGAAATTAGAAACCTGATTAATTTTTGGGAGACCCAGAGGAACTTGGTATTTTAGTTAGGAAATTGGAAATTATATTTCCAATTTACAGAAGGCAAAGCACTTCTGTAACTACAGTATTTGTTGAGAGCTCACAATCTTACAAAGTTGATTGAGAGGGGATTAATTTTGCTAATTTTCCTCCCTTCTGATTTTATGCACCCTGTCATTAAACAAAACTTTATAAAAAATGTAGAAGAATGTATCACACTTCTCCGTGTTCCCTGAATATAGCAAAACTATCTACCATTTTAAAATATTAAATCGTGTTTCATTCTTGTTGCACTTCATAATGTGCCTCTGTTGCAGATGGTCATATGGTGTCCTGTTATGGGAAATTGTTAGTTTAGGTAAGTATACGAGTTTTGTACTGCACAAGTAAACAATCTGAGCCAAGGCAGCTCCACTCACTCAGTCTTTTAAAAAATTATTGCTTCACAACATGTTTAATTTTTTTTCTGTTTCATTCTACTAAATTTTATTTAGCCTCACTATGCTTGGAAATGGAATTTTCCATTTTAAATGAGAAAGAGCCATAATGACCAGGTTTTCATTGCAGTATAAAACACAGGCCATACCTAAATATAAACTCTAGTATATCACATGAAACATAGCCTTAATGTTTTGAGTTTGATGGGTGGTTTTCCTCAGCCTTACTGAGTTTTAATTCAAGACTCAAATTTTAATGACCTTGTGGAGCATGGAAGTAATCATCTACTTCAAGTAACACCTAAGAAAATTTTTTAACATTACTCTTCAAATAAAATTTAGAGTTCTTTTTTGCACACACCTCTTCATCATGATTGTGATACAGCCTCAAACCATTCAAAATAATTGTGTTACACCCCCTTTGTAATTTGCCCTGGACATGTGCCTCACAGTCTGCTGGCCAAGAGCTGCTCATTGACAGTGCACATTGCATACTGAACTAATCATGAACTCTGGCTTTCTAATTTTTTCCAAGCTTTCCTTACTAAATGGGTTTGTGCTAGATATGGATGGGAATTTACACACTTCACTGTGAAAAATCAAGAGTCTAAACGACCAAACACCTGCAGAAAGGGGCAAAACCAGCTTAACAGTAATAGCTCCATGAATCCATATGATGATAATGAAGGAATGGTTTGCCTACTGACATGAAGGCTATTGGAAAAACAATTTAAATAAAATCAGATGCAGGCTCTCAGACTTGCAGAGAAATTTAAGCCAGCCCCACAGATGATAAAAGCTGACACTTAGTTTTATTTTTCTCTTCAATATTGTGCATGAAGCAGTATGGAAGTACTAACAACAAAAAATGTAGCTGCAAAATGTTCCTTAACATTGGATTAATATACCTGTTGCTATGTCAGTCATACTTTTTCATTTTTACTACAAAACTAAGCTTCCTTTTATTCAAAACCCCTTCTGCTCACGACAGTGGTTAAACTTTGCCTTAGGTGGAACACCATATTGTGGAATGACATGTGCAGAACTATATGAAAAACTGCCTCAAGGGTACAGACTGGAAAAGCCTCTCAACTGTGATGATGAAGTGTAAGTAACTTCCTCAGCTGCTACCAGATATCCTTTTCTTTGCACAACATGGCTGGGCTTCAGCTCAAAAAGAGCTTTTTTATTATTTCTGAACAAAAGAAAATTCTCTTCAGACAGCAACCAGCCATGGAAAATGGAACTTCAGCTATTTAAGAATCCATTTTCCTCTGACAAATGGAATGTGCACAATCTTTCAATAAGCACAAATTTGCAGCTTTAGCTCTGTATCAAAACTATCAATTGTTGGTATTTGATTTTTAAAGGTATGACCTAATGAGACAGTGCTGGAGAGAGAAACCATATGAAAGACCATCATTTGCTCAGATACTGGTGTCACTGAACAGAATGTTAGAAGAAAGGAAGGTAAGAATGAATCCATAGAAAATAAATAGGCCATGAATAATTTCAATGTTGTTTAGAACTCTTGAGGTAACCCATCTTGCATCACACTTTTTCTGTTTGTTTCCTTCCCAGACATATGTGAATACTACCCTATATGAGAAGTTTACTTATGCAGGCATTGATTGCTCCGCTGAAGAAGCTGCTTAAGAGAGGACAAATCTTCATTCATCAATGCTGTATTGAAGAAAACAAAAATTCAATCTGCTGGAGCCCAAAATGTGATATGCTGTGTAGAACTGTGTATAGCTATAACTGTATATAATACATCAATACTGTTTTACTACAGTTATGTATGTGTATATCACACAGTAACCTCTGCCTTCACAGGCTGTAGAAGTGTACATACTGTTCAGAGCAGGAAAAGACTGAAGTCATGAAATCTGTTGTTTCGTATGCAGGGTTTTCTTCTTTCCTACTTATGTAGATATAGTGTCTACATACATATTGCAATGCATTAGGTATTGCCATCTTAGATTTTTTTTTGTTTTTTCCAAGAGCTACTGATAGCAAAGGGGTAACTTGTTGCAGTATTCCACACAGGTTTCATTGCATTTCAAACAGTAATGCTAAGCTCAGTGCAACAGTTGAAGCTGCAATCGTGTGCTCACCAGGGATAATTGAAACAGACTCCTATTTGAAAGCTAGTAGAAACAGTCTACTTCAAAAATTCTATTCACACCTCTGAGATATAAGGCATGTTGTTGCTGTTTCATTGCCCAGCTTGATGGTCAGTTTTTTCCCATATGGAAAATGTACATGTATTTTGAAGTGTTTAATGCTATCAGAGGCAGCCACACAGCAGCTATCATGAAGCATAGGATTGAGGATCATACTATGTATTGTCAAGTACATTATTACAACTAGCCTGGATATGTGTGAGACATTCAATTTGTATTTCATGTAATAATTTCACTGCATAATTATAAATGACTACCTACTATATACAAGCAGGGCTTACTTTTGTTCATTCTACCCCTTTATGCAGTTTGTAGTGAGGTATGGCCTCTTAAAAATACCCTACTGAAATGTTTCAAAACAGTGATATTTGACCTGCCAGAAAGATCTCTAGTCCTTAGGTAAGACAAATAGAGGGAGGATTGTCCCGAGCTTCTGGTGTTAAGTCAACCAAGAGGGATTTGATGGACTTACCCTATCCAAATTTCACATATCAGCTAACCTCATGTTTTGCACATACGTTCCTCTCATCCCCTTGTGACTCACCAGCTCAAAACTGGCCATCAGACACAGTGACTTCCCAGCTGTGTGGATCAGGTCATCCACTAAGACTTGGAGAAAGATGCTTGAGAGCATAAAAGATTTCTCCTTCTGATACTTACTTTGTGAATGGGTATTTAATTGGTTACAAGGCAGGGTTATCACAGCTGAGTACAGAGTAACATTACCAACATACACCAGGCTGACTCAAACAGAAGCACCAAGGGCCTTATTGAAAGTGAATATGCCAACAAACAAGGGCACTTAGATGACTTGTGTGGCCTTGAGATAGGCAGAACTTGCACTGTAAGCCAGGTGCTAGGTGTAAACTAGGAGTATATCGTTGGGGATTAAAATAAGTTTACTTATAGAATATTAGATATTAATTGCATAAGTTTAAGTTTACTTATAACTTGCTTACAGCTTAGCATGAGTGGGCCCTGCTCAAAACTTAGTGTAGGTGAACTTTAAATGAACTCTGTTTGTTAGCATGAATTGCTAAGCAGGGGAGGAAACAAAGACGGGTTATCTTCAGATAAGGACTGAGACCCTGGAGGGGCCCAGGGCTGCCCCAAGCTAGAAGATAGGAGCAGCTGATGGAACATGGACATGGATGAAGAATTCAGTGAGCTGTAAGAAGACCCCAGACCATAAATTGCCACTGGACCAAGAGGCGTGTGCAGGGCACGTGAAGAGTGTGTGAAGATTGTGCGCACAGACTGTAAGGGTATAAAGGCCCAGGGGTTTCTTTGTTCAGGTTCCCTCTCCAGTGGCACCCAGCCCAAGCTGAAATAAACGAACTCTGCCTTAGAACCTAAGGTCTGAACTCTTCTTTCACATTTACAGAGCTCACAGATTCATTGGACCAAGCAACAACTCCAAAACAAAATAGAGAAACAAATTCAAATGTGTATTTTTCATTAAAGACTACTTGACCAGGATTTTTTTTAAAGCATGGGGATTGTATTTTGCAATGGTTCCTACAAATCAGTGAGATAAATAAGAATGGAATTCCACTGGGTGTTTTCTAGATTTCCAGGCAAATCTGGTTAATACCTTCTGCTGGAACTACTCCACTTTCTGTAGAGAATTTTTCACAGGTTCAGACAGCTTGTTGTCTCACACATTTCTAACAAGCAGACACAACCGACTATTCTGCTACTTGATGTGAACTCCTTCTGTGGTAAATTTTTATATGGACCAATAGATCACATAAGTAAAGAATCAGAGATTCACTCATCAACTCAATAGTTTTCAATACTGTCTGCACTTTCAGTGCTTAAGTCTCACTGTAGATTTACCAGAAGGGCATTTAAGTGTACTTACAAACACTCTTCATATCCTCATTTAACATTGTGGCATACATTAACTTTCTACTCCGCTGTTATATCTTTTTAATTATTATTTTAAAAAATGCACACACAAAAAACTCCCCAGTAATTCAAATATGCAGCTTTAGATGTCTCTATTCAGTCTATACATCACAGAAGTACATTAGAAGTAATAGAAGCTAATAGAAACATCTCTCAGTTCTATCAGAATCTCAGATAAACAAATTGCTTCTACACTTGCAGCTTGCACCAGGTGCCCTAGGTTAAAAAGACAGATCTCACAGTCAGTTATCCAGTGCTGGAAAGCCTGATTTATGAGGGCAGGTGGTATATAAAGGTTTCCAGCTTAACCATTAGCAGGTTCTAAGTTCTGCTTTCCACAGCATAATGCATCAGAACCCTCATTACTCTGGGTGAAAAGTAAGGTGTAACTACTCTTGGGAATGTCTGAATTTAGGTAATCTACTCAATTGCTGCACTTCTCTCAGTCCTTGCTTACCCAAAAGGAAGCAAACAACTGGATTTAAATGGTAAGGATATTTCTTACTTCTCTGTGGGCAATCACTACCTGATACACTTCTGCTCCTCTCTGCTAACCAAAATATAATGGCCAGGCATTTGCTGAAACTAAAACTACACAAAATATTGACTATTACATACATTTCATCAAAATGTATAAATACCTGATGGGAGGAAGTAAGACAGATGGAAGCAGAGTCTTCTCAGGAGGATCCAGTCGCAGGATGAGAAGCAGTGGACATAAATGGAAATATAGGAAAACACATTGAGGGTGGTCAAGATATTGAAGAGATTTCCCAGAAATTGTAGAGCTTCCAGCCTTAGAGATATTCAAAACCTGACTGGACACTATAGAGGACTGGACGTTCATAACCTGGTTGGAGCTGCATGAGCTGGTTCAATCACCTTTGTTTAGTCAAGGTTTGTGGAGTACGTTTCACTCTTTCTACTTTTTTTTTCCTTCCCTCCTAAAGAATAACTTCTCTTACAACTGAAAAGAAATGTGACAGTGGAAATTATTTTCCTTTCCCTACTCCAGATCCTCAGGAAATTCACCTGTTGCCAGAGGAGGCTGAACTCCGCCTGACCAGGGGTACTTACCAACTCTGGGCCTCAGAAACAAAGATATTGGAAAAGTCATGGAAAGGTCTTTAACTCAAAAACGACTAATCTTTCCAGGTACACATGGGAAACAGCTGGGATAGCTCAGGAGTGATCTCCATGACCCTTGATAAATGAACAGGGGAGTGGTTGTTTCTCAGGACTTATTTCTTTGTGCCAGCAGCACTAACTGCCCATAAAACTCCTCCATACTCTTCACTCCTCCTCCAGTTTGCCCATCATCCTGATAAATACTCTATGGAAAATGGATAGGAATAAACACAGTCTATGATTTTGTGATTTCACTTCTTTTAAGTGCTACCATGGAAGAAGAAACAGAAGCACTTTGGGAAAAAGATGCTAATCATGTATTTTATAAGAAGCACCAAAATAAAGGTGAGTATCAAATTTCATTTCTGGTGTGCAATGTGTATGGCAACAGAAGCCTCTGTGTGTGTGAAGGATGTGTGCTTGTATGGGGGGACTTCATGCTGCATGTCCTAATCCTGTGTCTAGAAATGCTCCATGCATAGCGCTAGGAACAGAGTTCAAAAAAGTTTAGATGCTTTTAAAAAGGAGTCCTAATGATTTAACACTGTATCCAGTTTACTGAAAATCTATTTACATGCAATTTTCTCAAAACTTTATGGACAGTCATATCTCTCCTTCACATAGCCACTAACGGTTACTTACGACATTTAATACCCCTAGTGGACTGCACAGTACCACCAGGATCTTCATCGGGAGTGAGTAATTGCTACTTGAAGTATTTCTAGTGATTTAGATCTTGATCCCTATGGAGTGAAGTATCTGAAATAACCTTTACATATGTTACAACCATATCCCTCCTTTCTGCAATGAAAATTAAGGTTGCATAAGGAAAAAAAGGTGGGAAAAGACTAGCAATAAACCTACTGCACACAACAACACCCTGCTGTTTCAGTGACATGACATCTCAAACAAGCATTCTGGGCCTGTGATGTATCTCTGAGAGCTTCTCCGGGCACATCTATGAGCTGTAGAGAACCAGCTGTAATGGATGTAAAGCAAGAAGAAATAGTTTAAATGAAATGTGGGACAACTTAGTAGGTGGTGGTGGGAGGAAACCATTGGGCTAAAATGGGCAAGTCCCATAAAAATGGGAGCTATTTGTTACTGAAAAATTCTTGTCATTTAGACACAGTGCTCAAAGAGAGTTCAAAAAGCACATGAGAAATTCAATCTTTGTTGAAGGCCAAAACAGCACATTTCTGAACCACCTGCCTCTTCTGAGGTATTCCCATTGATGGAACCAAAGCTACAGCAAATGCTGATGTGTTCTAGGGATATTTTTAGAAGTGGGCCTTGGTGGAACTAGTTCAAGCTGACGTGACTTGGCTTTTGCCTCAAGGGACACAGAACGTGGGGCACATTAGAAATACAGTGTTGTCTGATAGTATTTGCACCTTACCATGGCAGGACATTCCTTATAGTAAAGAGGTTCTCCTTCCACCATTTCTGTTCCCATAATGCCAAATGACCAGATGTTCACTTTGGGGCTGTATGCTTTTGCCATATATTCTGGTGCCATCCAGTGAGCATTCCCACCCACTGAGCTCTTATTTAATCTGCTTGGGTGTGAGGTGAGCATACATGCCAAGATCACCTGAGGAGAAAAACATTGTGACAGCTTGAATTAGGAAACCAAGCAAAGGAAATCTCCACTCAGTCTGAGAGCATAGTGTTGAATCTACCTGGAAAAGCAGCTGTGCTCTCTTTCCTCAGGAATGTAGCCAAGGAAATATGGAACTGAACAGTTTTATTCACATGAAGCTTTAGATTGTAACGTGACTCTGGAAATAGACACACACACACACCAAAGCCACTCTTGACACCTTGTTCCTCGTGATACCTCTCTGCATGCTACAGCTCTGCTCTCAGCTTTCAGCAGAGGTCCCCACACTCCCACAGGCACTATTTTTGGGGAATTGGCAGGCAGTCTTACACAGCCTAACATTGCATCCCCTGAATGTTGTGCCAGACCAATAATAACCACCCAGTTTGACAGATCTGTCCATTTCAAGAAGAATGTTAGTGTTTTTGAGGTCTCTGTGGATCATTTGGTTTGAGCAAAGTTAGTTCCGGGCTTGTAGGCATTGCCAGATAAAATAGAAACAGAGGATGATAATTAATATCCAATTTCATCAAACAAAAAAGGAAATGGCTCTAAAAATTTACTTTGTGAGTAACAGAAGAACATGGTGTTGTCCAGATGAAGAGCTTGATTCTTCAACACTGTTAGAGCAGTATCTTTCTCAATGAAGGCACGTAGGCTTTCAAAAGAGGAAAGTCAGTTGTTATAGACCGTTCCCCAAAAGCACAAACAGAATGTCTGCTGCTGCAGTGGACGTGCTCTCTCCCCACAGATGCCAAATGAGGGTTTGCCAAAGTAGAAAATGTCCCTCTCTTTGGTATGAAGGGGTTCACTTTCAAGGAAGGAGGTTGCATGACAAAGATTGTATTGCTAGCCTTGGCAGCAGACTTAGAAGTAGCATGTTAGTCACGTTCCAGAAGCAAACACCATTTTGGATGGAACAATATTCTTTTAGGCTGAGAACTGTGATAACTGAGTCTCTATTTTTCTTTGCTGTTAGTTAAAAATTCTGCCACCAGCATGTTTGCTTTTGTAAGGGAAGGAATGCACTACAGACAGACTCCAGCTTGGAGAAGCAAAATTTGGAATAGTAAAGGAAAAAAAACATGGAGTACAGTAACAATAAAGAAGAGTATCATAACCCCGTACAACAGGTGCAGTGCCACTGGCAGGCGGTTCTCTTAACATGCTCTCTCTCCTCCACATCATAACAGCATCACAGAAACAAAGCTCTGAACATGAAATCACTCATGTTTTTACCACCTGTTTGGAAGGACCGCCCTGTACAGGCCATCAGAAGCATAACTGGGATCCCTTACCCCCATAAAGACAGCTGATATCTCTCCTTCATTCATATCAGTTTTTTAATAACATTGCTTAAAGTACCTCCACAACCAACCAGACTTTTTCATTGTCAAGGCAGCTGAGAGAAAGAAACATCATGAAAATGAATGTGCAAAGCTAAACAAAACAGTATTATGAATAGCAGATGTAAACATTAAGTTCATGTAGTAAAAGGGAGAATTTCACTTCATGTGAAAGTTTGAATACTTGATCCTGAAGTAATCAGAATATCTATACTCTGAAACTTAATTTCACTTTACTAGTTTCTGTAAGCTCCTTATCAGAATTTTGTATATTACTGGTTTTTTATATCATGATCACTCTGCATTAGTGTTTTTTTGACTTTAATCCTCTTCTTCCTTCTCCTCTTCCATATAATCTCCATGTAGTGCTACTTTGAAATAATCCCAAAGATAAGTAGTCAGTTCCTAAGTCAAATATGTTTGGGATTTTTGTTTGGTTGGGTTTTTTTTTTAAAATTGTATGTGCTGATGAGTTGACAGACTGCAAAATGTTTCCTTCAACAAGTGATTAAACAGTTTATTAAATTATAGAGCAATACTATTCTTTCTTTTTTTAATGTTACCATTATTTAATTAAGATCTGAATAGTCATATGACACTGTGTTTCTAAATACATCCTATTTCCAACAACTGTGTACATGCACTGATATTCAGGAACTTTCTCCTGCATCAAGCTCTGACATCACTCTAATCTGCAGCCCTCATGATACAGCAAACCAAGATGAATATTTGTCAGTCAATACAAAAATTTATATATGCCATGAAAACAATGTTCAAGTCTTGGATCTGAAGTGTAAGATTATGATTCCAGTGACTAGGGAACCAACAAGGGAACTTTTTTATCTTGTGAAACAGTAATTTTTTTTCCCCTTTCCCCACATGAAACAGCAAATCTGAGCCAGAGTCAGTCAGAGAACAGCTGTGAGAGTTCGATAGTTATGTTCTGACTGAATGCTGTATGGTTGCTGGAGATTCTGGATACTTCTGCTTCCCACATGTTTTTATACCTGCACACAAGTAGAACAGGCCAAACTGTAAAGCGTACTTTCAAAACAATAATGCTGCAGTGGTGGAAGTGCATGGCCTTATTGAGCTCTTTGAGGAAAAAGTTCATTTAACTAAAAAAAAAATGAGATGAAATATCTCCTGCCTTTTTTTTTAATGTATCTAGCAGAATGTAAGCTCTATAGTAATTTCTAACTGAATGGAATTTTGATTAGAACACAACATCAGGCAAAATACATTTCCTAGTTATGAGTGATAAAAAGACAAGCAAAATTACTTTCATAGTGGAAACAGTACTGCTTCTCTGGAGATTATCCTGGTCCTTATGTTTGCTCTACTTAATTGTGAGAAGTGGGATATGGTTTCAAATGTGGGATACGGTGACACCACCCCACTGAGAGCTGGACTCATATAGCCAGAGGCAATCAGAAGTCAGCCTGTCTGAGAAGACCCCACAAATTACTCTGGAGGAAAGAGGACATTGATTTAAAATAATAAAATTTTCCTATAGTCTTAGAAAAGGAGCTGCAGGATGAAACAGCTCTTATACCACATAACTTCTCACCATTTAACTCTGCTGTGTGTAGCCTGAGGGAAGGGGTTCATTTGACACTGTAATTTGTAACAAATCATATTAAAAAAAAAAAAGAAGCCTCCTCCTGAAGAGTGTTATTGCAACACACATCCTGAGGGTCAATCTACAACCATATGACTCAACACAGCTTTCAGTCATCACATTTTTTTTCCTTGACTGTAAGTTACAACTCTTTCAAACACATTTTTGCTTACAAGGGTTTTTTCCAAACCTTAAAGACATCTTTGTGTTAAAATGCAATATTTTTTGTTAAGAGAATGCAGAGTGTAAACTTTTAGTATTTGGCATAGTTAAATTTAAATGAAAACCTGGAAAAGGTATCCTGTTCCAGGTCCGTAATAGTTTTTCAAATTTTCAGTCTTTCTTGCTTACGTGAAATGAAAAATGAGCAAATAGAGAAGAGCCAAAGTGCCAAAGTCTTACACAGGTAAATGACACTGCTCCCTCTACTGTCCACAAAAAGATCTCAGATTTTTAAGAGGTAACTTTTTAAAAAAAAGCACACTGAGAGAAAAGAGTTTTGCAGAACAGAAATGTGAATAAAAACCAGAGACTGAGAACATAATTATATTAGAAGCCCATGGATTATAAGTATTTATTTAATCAGCACTTTCATTTGCTGATTTACTGTTGATTCACATCACATGCATGAGCAAGAATTTTGAAGTTGACAGAACAATGCAAAGCCAAGAAAGGAGAGCATTTCTGGTGCGGCACATACAGATCCAGTGTGTAGCCCTTGGTAGTTCTGTAAAACGGCTTTTGATTCAGTGAAGTGATCTGATCTTACAGCTGTTGCCCTTACCAGAGGCATTCACTTTTCATTGTAACAGTCATTATATTTCCGAATTTAGGCTAGGCCAGAGCACTTGAATCCTTTTTGGTGTCTTTTTTACCATCAGAGATGATTTCATCTCTCTCTGGAGGCAAAAAAAGGTTCAACCTCTGACTGAGGCAGACTGTGTTCAAGTCATAAATCCCTCACTTCGGGGGAGCAGGATAATACAGAGGCAACTGGCGCGCAGTCATTCCCTACACATCCCAGGTGGTGTGCTGGATTAAAGATTTGTGTTCATATCCAAAACACTCCAGAAGTGCCTGATTGACTAATTACTGAACAGGGATATAAAGCAATAATAAGAGCTACCAGGAAGTTTGTATTACAAGACACGATCAAATGTGATTTTGAGCTGAGAGGTTGAATTAGCAGAAGTGGACACAGGGTAAATGAAAAAAAATAAACATACCATAACATGACACTGAAATTATCTAGATTCGTTATGTATGCATTTGGCTTCCATACAGAGAAAATTAAGAGATATGTGTACATCTGTATTACACACATAATCTGTAAAAGATTCAATTTCAGGGTACTAGCTCTTAGCTGTCTTGCAATTAATCTACAAGAACTTAATTACTTGCTTATTACTTGCTTTTCTCTTTTTACCATAGGTCACAGCTTCTCTTCCATTTTCATTTTCAAGAAATAGTTATACTGTCTGACATCTTAATGAATAAGCATTGGTACAGGAACAAAGTCAATGAGATCTATCTTGTTAATTTCCTGTCATGGTCTCTGAAAATGCGTTATGTTACACACATACACACACACACACACACACACACACACACACACACACACACACACACACACACACACACACACACATATATATGGCATAGTTTTCTATCATTTTTCCCAAAACAAGTACTAGAGGAGACACTAACAACAAATCTCCAACCAAAACACCCCAAGCACAAAGGAATCAAAACCCAGAACAGAATAAAACGTGAGACACTGATTACCAATCTGTGAAATAATTTCTGCTCAGAAATTTCATTCTGCCCATAAATTACAGAATTAGATTTTTAGTTAAAGCCTGCAAAGAGAGTATGTTGCATTTCACTTTGAAAGAAAATACAGCTGTTTCTATCCTGTAACTATAAAGATACATAGTGATTAGACAGCAACATTAAGCACTGGCAGTTCCAGTGCCATTTCCAGCATGATCATTCCTTGCCATAGTTTTACTGTGAGCAGAATTTTAATAATTCACTTGTATGAACTTGGGTTTGACATCCAAGAAAAAAAGCTTAGTGGCTTCAGACTACAGAAAGAACCAGACAAGAGGATTTGGACATTTCCTCATGTTTTTCACAGCACCTTAGGCTCAGAACAGAAGGCTAAAGGGAGTGCAGTACAGACACTTGAAAAAAAAACAAAACCAAAAGAAAACCAAACCAAACAAAAAACATCAACCAACAACAAAAAAATCAAAAAACTAACAAAAAACCCCTCAATCTGAGGTGTTTAAAGTCTGAACCGTAAAAACAACTACAGAAGAGACATTCTGATTGAATTTTATTTAAATATAGAAGTACATGAGCAACAGCTGATATTTTTACTTTCACATGGGAATTAGAAGAGTAAAAAAACCAACACACACTACTATTTCAGAGTTTGTATTTGAAGAAAAATTTAATAGCTAGCGGTTTCCAGCTTTTTCACTAGGGAAAGTTAAATACCATACCTTCCTTTATGCTCTTTTTTCTTTTACTTGTTCAAACACAGAAATTTCTCCTTCACTCACTTGTGCTGTGGGATTCTCTGCTCTGTACATCTCTCTTCCCTTTTCAGGAAAGGAGACGCATTTTTCATCTTTATGAATATGGCCCATAACAAATCCTAGCTGGATCTAATAACGGGACTTTTGCCAGGCCACAGAACCAAGGAATAGCCAACATGTTAGAGCAACTGTTTTGAATGAATGCATTAGGCCTTACTTTGAATCCTGCAAAAATAACCCCAAACCAAGAACAAGCAATGGCAATAGAGTTCAGTCCCATTTGTTATTCCAGTTTGTGAATGAGTGAGCTGCTCCAGTAAGGCTTTTATACCTCTTGTTTTATAGAGGTCAAATTTTCAGACATAAGTTTCATCTTAGGTGTGAGTTTTGTTATGCTCCTGTTCCAGTAGTTTGATCAGTTTTCAGAGACCAGTTTGGATCATGACAACTTGTGGAAATGCAAGAGCACACAAATCAGAAGTGATAAACTGTAGAATGCTGCCTAATAGCAACAAAATGTTGTGTCAAATTAAGGTAGAATTTTCATCACTGTTCCTGCTCATCTGCAGGAGCATTCAGGGTTGTTTTTTTTTCAGAAATGAACCCTAACAGGTATTATCTCTTGTCCTGTCACTACATTGTCAAAAGTCCCTCCTTATCTTTCATGTAGGTCCCATTTAGGTACTACATACCACCCAATTTGAGAAGGATAAATGTAATGTATTAGATTATTAGAATTTTGAGGGTTTATCTTTGAAGTTTTTTTTCAACTAGTAGATAACAGTTCTCTCCTCACACTTGATCATGGCTCCTTAAAAATTAATCAAGGAAGTTGGCAGATTAATTTGCCATAGTCTTGGTATGGCTGTTCTGGAAGCAACTGGGAGGTCAGGTGACTTAATTCTTGGTCTTAACTGGGCAGGTCTTACCTCTGTGTGTCACTGAAACTACCAGTAATTGTGAGAATTTCCAGACTGCACTGTTGGTTTAATTCTCTGACTGTTTTCCAGGATAAAGCCTCAGAAAGTCAAAACAGGTGGTGGAACAGCTTTCTTTATTCTGTTAACATAGCATAAAGTCCACATGCATTTAGTTTACTAAGCACTTACTGGTGGGAGCAGAACAGAACAGTTTGTGGAAACATCTGATGATTTTGACACCTTGAGCCCAGGAGAGCCTTAAAGACTCAGAAACTGAGTGAAATGCACTCCAGGGCAGTATGGTGGCACAAAGCTTGGATAATTACTCACAGCTAACTTTAGACCTACCAGCAGGCTGAGGACATCTTCCAAACCTGGGCCAAAATTCTGTTATTATGACCACATCTGCTGGCAGTCTTTTCCCTCATGAACACTGATGCCACTGTGTAGAAAACAAATTCCTTGATGATTTGTCTAAAATGACAGCACTGCTGAGCCAGAGGCTGTCAGTTTAGTTCAGTGCATTCCCAGCCACTTTACTGTTTTGCTGCTCCATCCACATAAAAGTAGGTGTGTTCAGGAAACTCCTTCCTTCACTTGGTTAAAGACATGTCGCTTTTTAGAAGTCAGCCCGTTGCTATGAACACCAATGACACTTACAAGTATTGCCAGCTGGTCACACTTGCCCATTTTAAGTCAGAAAGCGACAAGTGTTTAACACTGAACTAAAAAGTGTCCTGCTTAGCAGAGCTGACTAGCCTACAAGATTTTGTAGTGCTCTACGAGTACTCTGTGACACAATTCCTGCTGATACATTATAAATGTCAAATTTCAGAATGCTCTATTTTTGGTTTTGTGTTGCAGGTTTTCTCAACTGTTCGACTGATTGAATGTGATACAATTTGGCTTACACAAGAGAGCATTACTGTTTATACACATTATCTCCTAACTACTGCTACCCTTTTTGCCATGTTTATTAGTGAGTGATTAGTAATTACCTACAGTATGGGTTTTAGGGGTCTGAGTAATATCTGGTTTTTACTCTACAAGGATGGCTTCACTTATCAAAATGTATGCACCACGCAGGTGACACCTTCAGTTGACCTGTCAATTCACTTGAAATGCTCTAATTGCTGTGACATATTAAATACAATCCAATGTCTCAAACCATGAGGGCCATCTGTTCTATGTCAGATCTACTTTTTTTAACCAGTAGGACCTGTTTGTTTTTAGCCCTGTTGTCTGTTGGGTTTGCCTCACTTTTACTTTATGCCATTTTGAGGACTGTGAAGAGCAGTTTGGAATAGAAAGAGAGGTTGAACCCTGCTTTACCATCATATTGTGCAGCAGCAAGAAAAACGTCATCCCAGTTACAATAGCAATGACACAGCTGAGAGAACTTCTCCAGTGCAGCAGGGTGTGCAGGATGCAATAGCCAGCCCCACTTCTGCACTGCTCCTTTGCTTCTCAACTGACATAGGGAACTGCCTTCCACTTGCTGTTCAGCTTTCACTGCTGTATGGAATCTGGCTGGAGAAAAAGAGGGAGGCATGCAACGGAGCTGGATAGGAAAGGATTTCCCGCAGCTCTTTCCCCTTGACAGAATAGATCTCACATGGCCTTGACAGGGAAATTGACAACAGCAAACTAAAGAGCCTTATCACTGCTGAAGAGCCTATACATATTGCAGTGATCACAGCCTCACCACACCACTGGAGTGGAGGCACTGCTGGAAGTTGCTAATCCAATGCCACATTGAGAGCAGGGTCACTTTGAACAGGTTTTTCTTATGTTTATTAAGAGTTTCCTGTACTTCAGTTTGTGTCCATTGCTTCTGCTGTTGTTTACCACTAAGGAGAGTCTGACTGCCTTCTTCACTCATTTTATCAAATGTTTATACACAGGGATAATGTCCCCCTTGGGCCTTCTCCAGGCTGAACTCTCCTATCTCTTTCAGCTTCCTCTTGTGTGAGAGATGCCCTAGTCCATTCATCATCCCTGTTGCTCTTTTCTGGCCTTCCTCCTGTCTGTACTGTCTCTTGTACTGATGAACTCAGGACTGGACCCAGCACTGCAGGCATGTCTCATGAGGGCTGGACACAGATGAAAGATCAGCCTTGGACCTGCTGGCAACACTTCTCCTAATGCAATCCAGGGGGCTATTTGCCATATTTGTCAAGAGGGCAGATTACTGTGTCTTGGTCAGCTTGGTGTTCACTGAAGTTCCAAGATCCTTCTCTGCCAAGCTGCTTTCCAGCTGGGAAAATATACCCTCCATATACAGCCTAGGTCTGCTCTTCTCAGTTGGGGGACTTTGCAATTCCCCATATTCAAGTTCTTGGTTCCTTACTGAGGGCCCTCTGAATGGAGGCACAGCCCTCTGGTGTACAGATATGCACATGGTACCCTGTGAAGCTTGCTGCTACTCTTGCCATTGGGCTTCTTTCAGGTTGTCAAATTCCTGAGCTACCCTCAAAACCTGTTTTGCAGGTCCCAGGATCTCCAGTCTTCAGATCCTCCCCACATCAGAGAGAGACACCCAAAGTCCCACATCAGCTCTTCTACTGGGTGCTGCCTCTCCAGAGCGATTATTAATCCCTACGCTTGTTAATCCTGCTCCCCTCAAGCCCTGTAACGGACTTGTATTAAGTTCACAGTGTGTTTATATACAATAATGCACATATATATGGTTATATATGTCTTAGGACAAAGACTACAATGCAGTGAGCTCTAGTGAGAGAGTTTCTATTACTCTATTAGACCTTTATTTCTTTTTGCGGCAGCCAAATTCTAACCAAGGATTTTTAGTTCTATTTTTAAGAGATTAAACTTTGCCCTGAACTGGCTTGGTGCTATTTACATGTCCCTCTTGTCTTGAAGTGTCCCATCAAGAATCAGCCGAAGAGCCTGACAGAACCCATGACTTATCCAAGCTCTAAGATCTGATAGACAAGAATGAGCAGACCAGCTTAGCTAAGCAAAGTCTACTCATGCCTAATCTTATTCCATTGGTATTGCTGAAAGACTGGTCAGTTTTCATTAGCATAACATTTGGTCAATTTCTCTTGATGTCACATTGGCGGCAGAAGGGCTGTTGAGGAAGTTGGTGCATTGTCAGTGATAGAACTCACTCACCTCTGAGTCCTGTGAGCCTGCCAGGGAATTCTACCCTGTAGTATAAAAAACACATGAATTTTTCTTGCTGATGAGTTAGACCCCAGGTAACTTCACAACACTTCTGCAAGTTTATGTTTATTTCATTCATATTTGTGTTCCATTGCTTCATCCACTATGATTGGGTTGAAAATTAAACTCTCCTTTTCTTTTAATGACTACAGTAGTTAGTGTTGCTCTCTCTTACACAGTTGAACTATTATTTAGTAACAAACAGAACTAAAAGACCCTAAGACACACATGACAAAAAAAATTAACACACCAAACAGTGCTGACGTATGGAGGAGAAAAAGGAATCAACCACTTATTTCTTAGAAAGATGCATCCCCCTTAAAAATTAACAAAATTAAGAAATATATTCTGTGGGGAAGAGCAGGGAGGGTACGTATGTATGTAATGATACTCCCACATTGATATCCCCACTCAATCACACACACACACACACATATATATATATATATGCACTCATGTACATACACAGACACACATGTATTATACTGCACAAGTAATTTATTTTTTTCCCCTGGGAGAATATTACAACTCTTAATTATATTAATTATATCTGCATTTAAACCAGGAAAACTTACAAAAAACACAGAAAAGAAACTTTAAGAGTTCTAATTTTTTTGGCTAAACCTTGGAAATCACTGCCTATTTAGCATAAAATACAGGAAAATTCAACTTTTGATAATTTTAGATTTAAATATATAAAACTACCAGGTTCTTAGTGCTGATTTGGCTTGCTTTGCCCTTAAAACAGTCTTAATAATTATTAAAAATGTCTTTTATTAAAATTTTTTTCCAACATATAGGAAAAAAAGGCTAAATACTGACCACTTGTCTATTCTGGGTCTCCCAGTGTTATCCCCTTTCTAAAGCCCATAGAGCATATCACAGCAAGCATATTTCTGCTTTAAAAGTAGTGCCTCCAGTTTTGCTGCTCTTGCAGGCACCTCCTGCTCTCTTGCTTCTGCTCTTCTAAATAGACAATGCACAGGCAGCCCTCGGTGGTCTCTCTTCAGAGGGCACAGGTGAGAGGTAGCTCTCCTAGAGGCACAGAGGGAGGTGAGAAGGCTGCCTTATGTAAAACATTGTCCTCGGGGGAGCAAAAGAAACAGTGCAGAAGGCCAGCTCTGAGACCTCACACCGAAAAACGTCAGAAACCTCAAGAGCATGCAGAGTAGGTAAGAAGTAATGGCTTTTTGTGAAGGCCTCCCAAATGTGTAATTTATTCAGCAAGAAGTACAAAAGTGCTAAAAGATCCCATTAATCTGCTGTTAATAGAGACTTGATAATAGTGCCTTTCCAAATACAAAGGGTACAATTCTCTCTATCCTTTGGACAGCTCTGGAATTTGTGATCACCAGGGAAGATGTCTACCCATTAGGTTTCTGCACATCTTGAGCTATTGTCTGTAGGTCCCTGTAGTGTTACACATTAACTGTTTTCCCATCGTTCCCCGCCTTGTTCTTAATGAATCAAATACCTTGTCAGGTGTAAGTTTTGCTGCTTAGAGCTTGAGGTCTTGGAGAAAACGCTAAAGTTTCGTAAGTCCACAACTTTTATGAAATCTGAAAGAAATCATCAGTTTCACTGTTGCAGATTAGTGTAAAAACCCCAACCAAACACCATTAGACAGACTCTGGGTCTCCATCCTTCATAAAACCTAAGGGAGGTTATGTTTTTTTTTCATGTTACATTTGTCATGACAGTGACAGTCACAAAGTAGAAATTCATTACAAAATCTCTTATTAAAGAGACAATCAATGAAAGCTTTAAAGTCTTTAACCACCAAAGGCAATTTTGATATCATAGGACCCTTTCACATTCTGAAATAATGCTGAGTTTGGTCCCAGTCAGCTGAAATGATCTTTCTTAGAGTGTTTTAACACTAATAGCATCTCTAAAGGTAAGTACCAGAAAAAAAAAAATCAACTTTTTAGTCAAGAAAAACAAAACCTGATTGAAGGACTAGAAAGATGATAAAAAAAACACAACAAAACAACAAATCCAAATAACAAACTCTTTTTCCTTGTCTTCTCCACCTTCCTCAATCCCAGAACCATATGAGATGCTGGATTAGGAACATACATAATTGATAAGATCAGGTAGAAAGACAATTAGCAACCAAAACAAGATTCTGCCTGTTAGTGATCCTGACAAATTACTGATGAAGTTGGGATCACAAGACCCAAGAGGATGCTGACCCTTTCTCCTCTGTGGGAAGGAGTAATATGATACTTTTATGTTGTGATGTCACGTTCCGGACATTATTCTTATTGTGTTATCAACTATCAGGAGAAATGGCCCAAGGCATGAGATGGTCAGATGGTGGCTGAACACCTCTGCTGTGGAAGCAAGAGTACCTATTGGGAGATACTCAGCCAAAGGTCAAACCCTGCCATTTGGAGGAATCAAACTCTGTGTTCTTCCTAGCAGAGCAAGCAATCAAAACAAGTACACTTTGCACTCCTTTGCAGCTGGTTCAGCTTCTGCACTACAATGGGCTTTTCCCATTACAGGACTTTTGGCCAGGTCACACAAATCCTCTAGGGTTCAACTCTGCATTTGCCTCCTTTGTCTCCTACAGTATGCTGTATAAGAAAATGAAGCATAAAAGTTTATGAAAAACTGTTTTAAAAAAGAGGAAAACATTCTAACAGATAAGTTTTACATTCACAAAATGTAACTGGGAACAAATTCTGCTTAATCTTCAGACTGAGCTACAGTGAATAGACTCAAAACAGCATATGGTAAGTAGTGTAATAAAATGAAGAATAAATTATGCAGAAATTATGCATTAAATAGCATATTTTTCAATTTGTGTAGTGACTTTGATCTTTATGCAAAAATTCCACGTTTGCCTCTTCATGTTAATCTTTCAAATATAGTGATGTCCAGCCATAAGAACACCAGATGGCAACTGTCCACAGTGAAATTCAAGAGCACTGTATCAGCATGGCTCCATCTCAATCGATGCCACAATCCAGGCACTTTGGAGGAGTTCAAGGAACCTTTTCATAAACAACTGAAGTTGTAATTCCAGGCAGTTGTCATCTACACAAACCATGTGCTATCTTCCAAAGATGTAACATTTTTCATCTTCTTTAAAATGAGGCAACTAAGCTCATCAGTAGCTGTGGCACTGAATTCTACAAGTTAGTTGTGTGCTGCAAAAGTGCCAGCAGACCAGAAATTATCTGTGTGCACATTCCAATCCCCAAAGAATTAACCTGATTGCAAAGACCACTAAAGGAGGTAGGAGTTAGGTCCATCCCCTTGAAGCCAAAGGATAATATTTCTTGCATAACTCTAAAAGTGCAGAAAAGCCTCCACCATAGCTCCACCAAATGTTCACAGACAAAAGCACTTTCCCAGCAAGGATGTGATCACTAACACTTACAAGTCCCAACTTAAGCAAGCAGGCATGTATATCAGAATGTGCTACAACATGAGCCAGAAAAGGTTTGCTGTTAATCTTTAGTGTCTGCTAATTTCAAATGTTTCAATCACGGGACACTCCACATGATATTCTTCTGATGCTGTCTCAGAGGATGTAAACATCACTAACTAAATTGAGAAGGCAGCAGCAACAGGATTCAGCACTTACTCAGGAAGAGTAATCTTTCACAATAACACAAGTGTGCAAAATTCTGTACAAGGCACAAAAAATGTAGGTGTGTTCCACCAGATTCACATTTATTCAGTATCTCTCTTCCGATCCCTCTGTTAAGTATCAATATTTTTTTTTCCCCCCAAAAAGAAAGTCTCCTCTAATTGGCATAGAAGACTTAATTTACTGCAATAGATCCTTCCAGGTGTTAAGTAAATTGGATTGAGTTCTGGAAAGAAAGTTTTGTATTAGTCCAGAGTGGAAAGCAAGTCACACTGCTGGACACTGTTTAGATGCAACAGAGACCTTTGAATAGTCCCTCCCTGCTCTAAACTTTACACTACTCACCTTTACTGTATCTTCCTCCAAGTTACAAAACTTAAATTTCTTTTTCTCTGAAAAGATGAAACTTTTGGTTGGGTGATTGAGAAGGATCCTTCTTCTAAGGGAACAAAAGACTATGAAATTACATGACAGACTGATGTATTTCAGAGGGTAATTCAGGAAAACACTGACTATAGCTCTTTTTTTATGTAATGTAGAGATACTGAGCAGCTTTGCTGTCAGTCACAGTATGAATTGAAGGAAAATACCTCAGCACCGCATAGTTATATCTGGATTCCTGCTCATGTAATTGAGATCAGAAACCCTCCCATTGTCATTCAATTATGAGTCACAATGAAGCACAAACTGACTGATCAGCTGAAGGACATGGCTCTCTTCCTGGAAAGACAAGGCTCACTGGCATCTGGGAAGGGTGGCCAAGCCTTGGGTGGCCTGGTACAGGGTGGGGGGCATTGAAGGCTAAGTCTTTTTCAATTCCAGGACATCTTAATAGTCTGCTGCAGTTAAAGAAAGCACATACCAAGAAACAAAAGAAAAAGAAAACAAGATTGCAGCTAACAATAAAGTTCCATTTCAAAACAACTAATCTGGAGGTCAGCCCAGGGACCTGAATTTCAATAAAGCTTTAGCAGCAGAAGCACTGCCATTGTTTGTGGCTGAAGCGGTTCTTATCCCTAATAAAGGAGCAAGAACAACCATTATTCTTTTTCTCAATAATCCATGTTGCTCAGATGAGGTTCTTAGCAGCATATTCAGGTTTAAGAACACTGACACTAGAGGGAAGCATTTGTGAAAGTAACTGTGGCTCCCAACTTTCCTGCTTTCAGGGATTAACAAGCAGGCTTAGTCCATGACAGCTGTCACATTCTTGAATGCTGCAGTAGGAAGAAAATTGGACTTTGCTTTTCTTCAGTGCGTAGTTTTTAGTGACACATCTTGGCTGTCATCTCTTTCTGTAAAACAAGGAGAAAGAAAAGAGCAAATGATAAAGTGAGCACAGGCCTCTTCCCTGTTAATATTTCTGAAACTCTGCAAATCCATGCAGTTTTATATGCCACCATGGTTCTGCCCCTCTCTGTCATTTTCAGGGACAATGAACATAACTGGCAATTAGCATATAGGTTTAATAACCTCATAAATTCCTAACCATGTCGGGTAAATGGTGCTGCATCTCTCCCCCCCGTCCCCCAATAAAATAAATCACCTGCAAATGCCAGAAACCCTTTAACTTAAGCAAAAGGATTCCAATCATTCTCATTGAACCTGCAGCCAAGAGGAATCCTAGATATACCTTCTTTGCCTAGTTATTTCTGCCTGCACATGGACACGTAGGGCACAGGGACACAGATCTTCTTGAGGACTTGACCAGAACTGTGGCTTTCATCTCTAGAATGGGGTCTTGGAGTATTCACAGATTCCATTAGGAGTGGGTTTGGGACCCATATAGGATTTTATTCGCTCTGATTTACAGGCACTCTAATACAAACTCTTTGGTAACTGCCTGCTTTGAAAACACATCAGATGGTCTGACCAACAGCCATCCACATAAACCAGACCACAAGGCATTTCCCTTGGGAAATCTATTTAGATTTACAAAGTTATCAGAAGTATCTGAACATTTCTTAGCTTGCTTGAATAATTTGTTATAAGTAATAAGATAATTAAGATCTAATAGAAACAGCTTTGTGACAATGTTGTAACTGTATCTTACCCTGTGTTTAGCAGATTATTTCTCCACCTAGAATCCTACACAGAATAGTAGGACTTTTCCCCCTGCTTCCAGACCTTTAACTAGTTTTTCTTTCTTGTAGATTCATCTTGCATTGCTTGTTATTTTGCTGCCATGCATGCAACAGAACGGAATGTTGTAATTTATTATAAAGACAATGGTAATTAGTACAGTAATTTATACAGTAATGTGTGATCTCCACAGTAAGCTGAACCAGTAGTTGCTTCTCCCACAATGTGTTAAAGGTGAAAAAGGTGACCTGCCCATGGAAAAATCTGTCTTCTTTGTCCTTAATTGTTTTGTGGTGGTGGGTTTGGGTTGTTTTGTTTGTCTTTCAAACTGCTGCAGTTAGACTTATTTCTTCAGGGAAATGAACACCAAATGCAGAACTTAATATAACTCAGCACAGTTCTGGACAGCTTCCTCCTGTTTTATACATAAGCAGACATGAAATGCCTCTCTGTCTTCTTTCTTTGGGAGATCAGAAAAAGCAACTATGTTGGGAAATAGTGAAAGGCAGCATATAATACACTACTACATCAACACCAGGACAACTATCTCCAATCAAAGTAGGCATCTAGAGGCTGATAAAATCCATCAGGAATCAGGCCAGGGCAGTTACCACAAGCTCTGATGTGGTCTGACACCATGCAGAGGTTCTACTGACAGGGCCTTACCAACATTTCCAAAGCTGGTTTTCTCAGTGAAGGATGCCACATGCTGCCTAGGAGTCTGCACTCAGACCTGCCTCTGCAGGGTGGTGACAGGCCTTTCATTAGGGTCTGCAGAGACAAACACATTGCAGGGACTGTGCAGCACCTTCCTCAGCAGTATCTGCTGCAAATAGAGGAGCTGAAATATGCTCATGAAGTATGCACTGCCAAAATCTGTGTTTTCTTTCCAGATTTTATATTTATCCATTTTCGCCCCTTACCTGAAGATTAATTAGGTGATAATATTTTTGAGGCATTTTTTACCTTTGTAGGCCCCTAAATTTACACATACTCAATGTCTGCATAGTACACATCCATAGCGTACTACTTGTAAGTACAGCTGATATATCTGGAAGGTAAAACGCTACAACTTCTTTCTGCAACTGCTGCTGAACAGCTGTTTGAGGTCGGGCAGTAGCATCTTGCCCTCTTAGAAAACCAGTACAGGGAGTAATGTGGACATATCAGAGTCATTATAAACTGGGCCATGGTCCTTCAGGCACAGTGGGAGGCAAACTGCAATAGCATCAGAGGCAGCAGGAGTTTAGATATGGATAAATGTGTCCAGGAAAAGGAAAGAGTCGGTGCCTAGATGATCTATGCATAAGATGTAAACTAGAGGTATTGAAACCAGCTTACTGTGAGAGTCATGAAGTCTGAACCTACCATGCCATTTTCTGTAGAGGCATAGTTTATTTTTTATAGTAATAAAAATTACTCCCAAGGCTGTCTCTCCCTTAATTTCTTGATTTTTGTTTGTTATATCTTCACATTCACAGTCTTCTCTCTAAATATTATTTTCCCACCTTATCAGGAGAACATTGCCACAAATGGCTCTGCAACTTTCCCCCTGCTTTTTCTTAACAGGCCCTGTGTCCCAGCAGATGCTTGGCTATGGTTTTGGAAATACTCACCAAAACTGTAAAGACAAAAAAAGTTAAAACTCAAAACAGCAACATCTCTGATACACTGAGACATCTTCTCTATTGACCTATACTGTTGCTGGTAAATAAAGAACACAGAAGTACAATCACACTGCATTCCTGCATATATATGCTTGAGCTTTTAGTGATTTCAGCCAATGACACTGAACTAGATGCACTTTAAAAAAAAAAGCCCATGATCCTTGTGATATTAAATTGCTGCAAGCTTTGAGAAATTGACTCACTTCTACTTGTTATTTTCTTAGAGAAATTTACAACAGAGAAGAAAAACAAATAGGAAATGGTTTCTCAAAGAGCCTGAAAATAATTATGACACTGGTGAACAAAAAGCTTCACCCAAAATGCTGATGAGAATGAGAGGAAGGCTCATACTCCCATGACCAATCTTGGCTGGGAGGCAGCACGAGGCATGCTTGTGCTGCAGAGCCTGCTGCTGAGCCTGTTATAGAGCAAACTGCTTCTACTTGCCATAATCCGCCCCCTCTGAGATACTTATCTTTAAAAATTAATCACCCACTCTTCACAGAGCCTGCTGGAATATCTCTCGCTAATTCTGATGGGCACCAGGGAACTTAGCACATAGTCCCACTCTACTTAGTGAAAAAGTCCCCCTCAAACCTCAACAGATCTGGCTCCTTAGTTATTCTGGTGGTATGACATTATTCTGGGAGTATGATACTTTCAAAGTATTTCTGTGCTGACTACACACCCAAAACACCACTAAAAGAAACTCTCCATGTCAGAACTTTTGATAGCAGATGCACTTCTACTTGAAAATGAATTACAAGACATTCCAGAGCATGGTTCTGTACTGCTGTGCTCACACTTTTCCTGCTCTCAATTTCGGATTACACCATTAACTAAAAAAACGAAGGCAGAAGTAAATGCTGTTTTTCAATTGTAAATTGCAAAACAGAAATCTAGACGTATTCTATGTGCTGAATATGCCCCAGATCAGCAACTGAGGAGAATTCAATGCAGAACTAACTTCTAAGAAATGTAAAGAGAAACTTTTTCTATTCTTTGTCAAGTCCTTGAAATATTTACTTTTGCTGAAGTTAGTGCTACCAAGCCACTTTGTAAGCATCAGAAATTTATCTGTTCTGTTAGTATTTATGATTTCCCAAAAGGATGTGTTCCTGAATATTTTTCAGGAAGTATCAAGGTGATTTCACAGATGAAGGGAAAAAAGCAGCACAGTCCTAAAAGGGTAATCAATCTTTATCTCTGACAGATGTCTGACCCCCTGCCCTCCACAATGCTCCAACATGAATTTCAGACACACTCAGCACATGAATCTATACCCAACTATTTTAATTTCTGTTCCTCAGTTCACCTTTAAATGCAGCAGGAAAAAAATGGAAAAAAATCCAACATTTTACAGCATGTATGAGTAGCTGAAGAAATCTTTTAAATGTGACATACCTACCTGTGGGGAGATGTTGATTGAATCTGTATGGGTTACAAGAAGAATGAGTTCCCAATAGAGAATGATGTTCTTCTAAGAAAATTGTGTCTCTGTGCTTATGTGAGAATCAGAAAGTGGGTGAAGTGACATGAATAAATAGTATAAATAATAGTATTCCATAAGAACACCAGAAATAATGATTAATGCAGTAATGACCTTTGCTAAAACCAGTGTTGCTTTAAAGACTCGAAATCCTCCTTCAGTGCCTGTGTTCCACTCTCACTTCTAGTTCGCCAAATTGAGGCAAAGCATGGCTTGACATTCCTTCTCCTCAGCTCCTCCTGCTGTGAGCTAGCACACCTAAGGATGACGAGGAAACAGCTTGGTTTATCCCTTTGACAACTGTTTTAAAAAAAGTGAGGGCTTAAGATGTATATAGAAGTGTGCCAGCAGACAAGTGCCTAGAGGAAAGGTAATACCTCCTGACATGCAGGGATACCCAGCCCAGGGGCACCCATCAGCTTGGTAGACATAACCAAGTGGCCAACAGCAAGAAGATGCCAGCAGTGGACACTGTGCCAGATTCAACTGCCCAGATTACTGACTTAGAGAAAACAACCTTCCGCAGGTAGCCACTCATGTCTTCAAACACTGCAACTCCAAAAAAACCAAAATTGCCCAGCCTTAACCACATTCTTATGTGCAACAGTCCTGTGAATAAATACACAGGGTTGGAAGGTTGGGCAGGAAGCCAGTACACAAACAGCCCTTCTGATCTGAGGTTTATAATTAGAAGGCTCTGCTGAGTAGATACAAGCATCACCAGGACATACCTTTCTCCTCCCTTACTCTCACCAACTGAAAAGCAAGTCACAGCCAAAGGGAATCCCACAGACACACAGAGAGGCCCAGTGATGTATCAGTGGAGCCAGTTCAGTCTTTTCTTATTTCAAGTCAGAACTGGAGATTAAGCAGATGAAGAAGAAAAAGGTTTGTTTTTCAAAGCACAAACAGCTGACTTCTGCAGCTTTTCCTCGCTGATTTATTCACAAAGATTTCAAAAACTGACAGATAACTAAAAAGTGGACAAAGCTCTTTGGAATCCTGATGACTATAGAATAGCATAGATCATGAGGTCTATGATGCCTTGCTGCCGAACTGATCTACATTCAGACAACCAATTGACCAGGACAGAAGGCTGAAAACAGAACTGTAGTAGCAAAGTCATCTACAAAATTCCTTTTTTTTTTTCCTGGAATTTTTAGTTAGAACCGTGTCCTGAGTGAAAAATACAGTTCCTAAGTATTTCTCCAAGTTACTTAAAAAATATAATATATTCTCCTACGTCTTTAGTTGCCCTGTCTCTGCATCCTGACTGAAAAAACCCCGACCCTGATAATTGCTATCCAGTGGGTATATTGATTATTTGAGTATTTCCTTTGTTACGCTTCAGGATGTCTTCCACTTGAATGAGTCTCAATTATCATGATGAACAGAATTAAATTAATCTCTCAGACAATCTCTTTAGCTTCAGGGCAGTTTTACTGAAGCTAAGGATAGCCTGACAATAATTTTATTTGATTCCTCCTGAATTTGTATGGTGATATTTGCAGGACACAGATAACACTGTCTGTGAATGTAATCCCTTATCACTGATGACAAAGGCATTTTATCATCTCACTACAAGCAGGAACAGGATCAGGAAATTACACTGTCAGATACACCTGTGAGTAGGTTTAGATCTAGGTAGATACAAAGAATATATATTTGGATGACTGATTTATGCTTAAACACAACATATTCCAAGGACACTTTCTGTATGTTTTTGTCTTTTGTAACACTAGAAGTTGGTTTTAATGTATCTTACCCTAGTAAATGGATTTTAAATCTGTTGCTTTTCACACTGAGGTAGCTCCAACTAACTCTGACCAAATAAGTAAACAGTAAAACTACATCATAAAAGTTTACAGAAAATTTCACAGAACACATGTCATTCTCTACTATGAACTACAATTTTGTTGCATATATCAGGTTTTTTGCATAAACTATTTTATATACTAAGAGTTCTCTTTAAATGGGGTAAAAAATACATCCCTCCTCATTTTTTAACCCCTTTTTTTTTCCTTTTACAAAACTGCCAAGTTCATGTGACACTAGATTTTTTTTTCTTTCGACAATTAGAAAAATCTGACTTGCTTTTTCTCAGTTTTGTGGCTCACATGGGTTTAAGAAGGATAATTAAAGCCCAATCCAACACTCAATAAAATTAATAGAGTCACTCACCAAGCAATGTTCAAATTAGAAGATACATATTTTTAGTTAGGTAAAGTTGCTTTTCTGAAACTTCTTAATTATGTCTTTACAATTGCCTTCTGACGAAGTACTGGATTAAGCCATGGAATGTTACAGAAAGGAAATTACAGACATTCTTTTGAACAGTTATTGAAAATCTCAAGTTGTTTTGAGTTGTAGGAAATCTCCAATTTAGCTGCTGCTGAGCATATTAACCAGTCTTTTATTTGTGAAAATTGACAATACTCAGTCAGTTGATTTCGTCCGTGTTTCAGTCTACTAAGAGCAGCCTATCCACATTATTCAGAGAAGCACAGGATATGCCTAAAATGGGAAGATGCAATTTTGTTGAAGAGAGTGACCAGAAGTAGTTCCTCCATAGCAGCAAGAACAGTAGAGATGATAATGCAGGTAGGACACCACCATTTCCAAAAGTATTAGAGGGACCACAGTGGAGGAGTTCCCAATACACTTTTTGCAACGTTGATGAAGAAGCTTTTTCCAGTCCCTACTTGCTGTTAATGTACTCTCCTCACAGGCAATGAGGACAGAAAGCGAACAAGGAACCCTTTTGTTAACTAGAATGAGTGTAAGTGGACCTACACAAATTATGGATGGAAAAGCCTACTTGGTTAAACATTCAGTGGTTTTGCCACTTTCTGATTCCACCTACACTGTACTCTCCAGGGTTTTTCCCTAAAGGAGTGTGAACTGCAACTCTGATTCACAATGGATACAAGGTACTAGAAGAGGCTGAGTAAGTCCTGGTGTGGTTACTAAGGAGGAATTTTGGCTCTGATTCAGCTCAGAATTTAAACACAGGGGCAGGTCCTAATACACAGATAACATACAGAAAATTGTCACTAGGAAAGTCTTTCTCGTGTTCTGTTCAGGTAAGGCAGCTGATGTGACAGAAACATCTATGCCAGAAATTATATGCTCAGAAAATCTGGCACCACAGTGCATTTTATGACTCTCCTTTCTCTGAGCATCAAAGTTGAGAATTCTATTCTTCAGAAATGTCAAGTCCTGGAGTTCTCAATTCCTCTCTGACTTTTGCAGGACATGGGAAAGATAGCCTTTAGCTATGACTGGTTTCTTGTTTAGTTAGTGATCAGATCCATTTCTTGAGAAATTTGTATCAATTTTTCACTTGTACAATGCCAAAGAAAACCTGTTGGAAATTATAATCACTATATTTGGACTAGGGGAAGGGAATGCTTGGTTT
>WBMV01001269.1:0-13238 GCA_013396655.1 Campylorhamphus procurvoides | reverse complement strand
TTTTTTTTTTTTTGGTTTTTTTTTTGGGGGGGGGGGTTGGGTTTTTATTTAGAATGAAAACATACCGCTTTCTAGTTGGCAGCAGTGACAAGCATTGCCTGAATAGGAATGCTTTTTTCAAAAGCAAATAACCAGGATAGGGAAGAAAGAGAAAATTACATCTAAAGTTGGCTTAGTAAGTGTGCATCTATTTTTGGATAATATTTGAAAAAGTACTGAGTCACCATTCTGTGATGATAAAGCAACTATAAGCAACAATCATACAGAAGAACTAAATTATTAGATGAATTAATGTTGTGAACAAACGGGTACCTGAATTTTGAACAGTTTTAGAATACTTGAATGCCCACATTACATGCCTAGAAAGAGCCACTGAAAAGACACACACTCTCCCTGGCAAACAACCTCTGACTCAGTTATCTGTAGGTACACACACACTGGGTATTACTTCTGCATCTACTGGCACATTTAACAGTTGGGCAGTTTTCTACATGGCAGATGCTAAATATCTAGCAAATGGATTTTGCATTAAGAGAGACTGCTAGCCAGTTATATCTAGTAGAGGGCATGGTATGCAGTTTTGTGCAAGGATAGACAAAACCATGTAAGAGCAATCATGGAAAAGCCAAATGTCAGCTGCTCCAGAAGAAGCTGTTTGGGTTGTGCTTATCTGTTTGTAACAGAGTGGCAGGGAGTTGTCAGCTCTCTCTCTGCATGTCCCAATGTCAAGGCAAGAGAAATCAGAAAGAGAAGCTTTTCATACAGAAGCTTCATTGATATATTTTTTGGTCAGAATTTGTAAATGATAGATTATTTAGGGAATGATTGGTTATCCTTCTGCAGCATGAGCAGCATCTATGGCTCTGAACAAGACTTACATGTTCCCTAACTAAAGCTTAAGCCATCCAGACAGCACACACAACACACTGGGACATCTAGAAGGATAAAAAGGCAGAGAAATCTTTAAAAGATTGTGTTAATACTATGGTTGTCTTGCTTCCTCTAAGTGATGTAACACAGGACACTGGAGAAGGATCTGAAGAACTGTACTTTGAAGGCAATGAGCAGCAGTGTAAAAGTAGAACTGTTTAGCTATAAAGCACAGTGATAAGAAGAACACAGTGAATCTAGTAAAATTAGTTCTCCTGTACTTTTGATTTAAAGCTGTCCACTGCTGACTGGCAAATAATTTACATTCCAGATTCTATTGATTTGTGGGTACTTCCATTCCTTTCATGAAGATTGTTAAGTGAACATATAGAAAAAATGGACTGGAAGAGTGCAAATTCTGATTTCCAACATATAAAAATTCTGATTTTCAACATATAAAAATTAACTAAGCAGGCCAAGCAGTAATTTGGAAAAATCTCCCAACAAGCAAACTACGAAAGGTATACTTCTATTTTAAAATACATGCTTGAAAAATTTGTCTGCAGAAATCTGATTTAATCACCCTGTTTCACTCAGTCATGCTTCATCTGAGTAGACCTGTGTGTCAAAATGTCAGTACATTGCCACGTTTTGTTAAACTTGCTACTGCTGAGTTTTCCACTGTGAGTGCCAGATAGGCTATGTTTACAGTACTTCTACTGTGTTTATGGTATTTCTGGGAAAGAACTGCCTGATGAGTAAACATTTTTTGTGGTGTAGACAAAGATGCAGCAAAGCCACTAATTATTTTGTGAAAAGATGTAAATTAGATGTGTAGTAGCAGCTAATTGGGACTCATGCACATAGGCAGAGTGACAGAGTGATGGAGCTGTATGACTGATATTTATGCCTTTCTGTAGACCTGGTAAAGCAAAGAACATAAAAGAAGTTCTCAAGTGTTCACCTGAGCACCATATGGCTGCTGTTGATTAGTCCATCCTGAAACAGATAGGGAACGTGAAGAAGATCATGCGAAAACTGAGACTTTTTTAACTTGGTATCCTGACTTCTGTGTAATAGTTACTTTCAAGATGCTCCAAATATTACATGAAAATGTTATCAGAAACCAATCATGCTATAACGCCAATGGAAGATTTTACACTGACAATAATGGAGAATAAGACAAGAAAATCCTACTGTCCTTATTTATCCTGTGGATTAATTCCATCCTCATGAAGGCAATTACCAGCTTCATCATTTTTATACACTCAGCTCCACTGATGGTCACCACTTCCATCCCCAATACTATTCAGTTGCTACCATGGCTGATAGTCTCTGCATCTAAATGAAATCAACATTTTAACAGTTAGCAGAACAGCACAAATAAGTAATATTTTTATCTATTTTTTCTCATTCATTTCTCTCCACTGCTCCATGATTCAAGTGTAATTATTACCTTCTGTTCTCATTGAAAAAATGTTTATGAAAATTTCTTCTAAGAAAAAGGTCCACATTTTCAGACAATGTGACATATTTAAAAAATACTTCTGGAGAATAAGCAAAGCATGTGGCTATAGTCTCCTTTCTATTACCCCTGTCCTCAGAGGTAAATTTCACTACCATCAATAATTTCCAGTTACTTAGGAATCTGCTGGGAAATTAACTGATTTGCAATATATTTTTGGATATTTCTGAAAGTGCGCAAAAGGTACTCTTTGCTCTGTATGGACAACACTACATTGGTTAAACAGAGAAAAGACTGCTCTGACCAGGCACAAGACCTTGCCCTCGACTTTGTGAACTTCACAAGGTTTTCACAGATCCATCCCTCAAGCCTGCCAAGGTCCCTCTGGATGGCACCCCTTTCCTCCAGTGTATTGACCACACCACACACACATGACCACTTGGTGTCATCAGCGAACTTGCTGAGGGTGCACTCGATCCTGCTGTCCGTGATGCTGACAAAGATATCAAACAGCACTGGTCACACACCCAGGCCCTGAGGAACAGCAGTCTCCTCTGGTCTCCACTGAGCCACTGACGGCAACCTTTCAAGTACGACCATCCAGCCAACTCCTTATCCACTTGTCCACCCACCAAAACTTTGTTACTCCAGATTAGAGACAAGAATGTCATTGCTCTTCCCTCATTTACCAACACTATAACCCTGTTGTAGGTGGCCACTAATTTTGTCAGGCATGATTTGCCCTTAATGAAGCCATGTTCACTGCCACTAATCACCTGTGTCTTCCACGTGCCTTAGCATAGGTCCCAGGAGGAAATATTCCATGATCTTGCCAGGCACAGAGGTGAGATTGACTGGCCTGTAATTTCTCTGGTCTTTTTTATTTAGTTTTTTAAAAATAGCAGTTATGATTCCTCTTTTTCAGTCAGTGGAAACTTCATTAGACTGTCACAACCTCTCAAACATGATGGAAAGTGGCTTAGCCCTTTCCTCTGCCAGTTCCCTTAGGACCACGGATGTATCTCATCAGGTTGCATGGACTTGTGCACCTTCAGGTTCCTTAGATGGTCTCAAACTTGATGCTTTCCTGCAGCTGTTGGTTCTTCATTCTCCCAGTTCCTGCCTTTGCCTTCTGTGACTTTGGCATGGTGGCTGAAGCACTTGCTGGTGAAGACTGAAGCAAAAAAAGTCATTGAGCAGCTCAGCCTTCTCCTGGGTACCATGATTAACATGTCCTGGGTAACCAAGTCTCCCACATCCTTCCAGAGAGGGCCCACATTTTACCTCCATCTTGTNAATGCAAGGTCACTCTGATCTGTCTTAAAGGGCCTCACCTGCTCAGTCCTCCTGGTCAGGCAGCTTATAGCAGGCCTCCACTGTAATGTCACCTGTCCCTGCCCTCCCTTGAATCCTGACCCATAAGATCTTACTCAGCTCCTCACCCAACTCCAGGTGATGCTCCATTCACTGAAATTTGTCACTGACATAGAGGGCGACACNCAATGCATAGCTCCAGAGCTCAGAGAAGGGGATCCTTGAATATTAACCAGCTTTCTTGAGCTCCTCCTTACTTCAAAGCTGTGGTACTCAACTGAGAAGATCTCTGAAGAGGCCAAAGTCTGCTCTCCTGAAGTCCAGGGTAATGAGCTGGCTGTGCACCCTCCTCTCTGCCCAAAGGAATTTGAACTCCACCATTTCATGGTCATGAAGCCCAGGATGCCCTTGAGCTTCACATCCTTGCTCGTTGGGTGAGAACAAGGTTCAGCATAGCACCTTTCCTTGTTGTTTCCTCTGTCACCTGAAGAAAGATGTTATCAACTCATTCCAGGAACATCCTTGGTTGCCTGTACCCTGCTGTGTTGCCTCTCCAACAGATACTGAGGTGGCTGAAATCCCCCATGAGGACCAGGGTTTGTGAATGCAAGGTCACTCTGATCTGTCTTAAAGGGCCTCACCTGCTCAGTCCTCCTGGTCAGGCAGCTTATAGCAGGCCTCCACTGTAATGTCACCTGTCCCTGCCCTCCCTTGAATCCTGACCCATAAGATCTTACTCAGCTCCTCACCCAACTCCAGGTGATGCTCCATTCACTGAAATTTGTCACTGACATAGAGGGCGACACCCCCTTNACATAGAGGGCGACCCCCCCTTCTCATCTTCCCTGCCTGTACTTCCGTTCCAACACTCCAGTCATAGCAGCCATCCCACCACATCTCCTTCCTGCCAGTAAGATCAAAGCCCTGCAGGGATGTGCATGCCTCTAACTCCCTTCTTTATTCTCCATGCTACACACTGAGACATTTAATTCGGGCCCCACTGGAGTGCCAGGAATTCCTTTGTGCTGCTCTTCAGGTGCTCTTCTGTAATCCCTCTTAAAGGTCCAGGCATCTATAACTGGCACAGGCATCAAACTGATAGGAGCAGGATGGATTGAGGTTCTCCTCCCTCGGCACNCATGAGGACCAGGGTTTGTGAATGCAAGGTCACTCTGATCTGTCTTAAAGGGCCTCACCTGCTCAGTCCTCCTGGTCAGGCAGCTTATAGCAGGNGGCACCTTTAGTTTAAAGCCCTCCTCACCAGCTTTGCAATCCTGTGACTGAAGATGCTCTTCCCTTTCTCTGACTGATGAACTCCATCAAGCCCCAGCAGAACAGGTTTCTTAAAGATTGCTCACTTCCCTATTTTACCAGTGTAACTTCCAAAGTAACAGCAAGGCAAACACCTTGCTGTTAAGGAACACAGGAAGTTTTGGTATTCTCAATTCTTTTGTATGTGGCAAGGATCCAGTTTGCTGCTGAAGAAGCAACTAAGAGCAAGCTCTACTCCCAGTACAACTCTTATTTTATGGCACCAGGGTATTGTGTAAACACTGTTAAATTCAGGCTCACCAGACTTCTGTCAAATGCTAAATATTTTTATATTGCACACAAGAGGAGTCATGAAGAGAGCTATTGCCCTGAGAGAGGCAAAAAGCCTACAACAAAATTGGAAACAGAAAGGCTTTAAACAACAAATTACATACAATTTACTTAGAAGAAGATGCTTTGTACTGGACCTAACTGGCAGGGTTTTTGTAGCAAGGAGTGACTTCTTGTGGCAGGAGGCCATGAACTGTACTATGCCAGCCAGTTACTTCCAGCTGCTCCTGAAACTGCTGCAATAAACACCACGTGCCAAAATTTCAACTAGAAAAACACCTGGTGCCTCTGTTCACAGATGTTTAAGAAAGCAGCATTTGTTAAAAGCAGAGGACAAATGGTGGCACTGTTGGGATGTGGTTGGAGACATACTCTTGGAAGGAAGTGTCATTGGCAGAGCAGGCACACCCCTGAGGGGACTGTGGGTCACGGGCAACCCACACCAGAGCAGGGACACCATGGAGGGACTGTGTTCCTCAGTAAATGCAAGTTGGAGTGGGGGAAAACAAGTAAAAAGAAAGAAGCAGCACTAACATCCTCAGTCTTCTGCACCTCTCTTCACCAAAAGGATTAGGAGTAGCTGAATATAACATGTAGTAAAACCAAGGTGAGTTGAGACCTGAAAACAGGAGAAGTTTTTTACTGAATTAGAGCCTGGGTCAGAAAGGTACTTCTTCACCAAGGGTTCATTGTTTAATTGTGGGGGGGGGGTGTGTGTGTGTGTTTCCTCTCAGTACCCAGATCTGTAATCAGAAATTTTGTTAACGGGAAAAAAATTAAGTAAAATTCCACAAACTGAGACTGTTTTGTTCGTGATGTGCTTATAAAGTCACATGGTATATTTCTTAAGTCCAGCATACTAAGAAATATGTTAATAGAGAAAAGGAAATGACAGAAAGGAACTAGAGGGGCACTACTTGCCATAGCCGTGCTACTGTTTGACCAGTAAATTTATGTGCTGAGGCAGCTGGATAAGGATGCTTGCTAAAAAGTATGTTTAAATGTCGTGTTTGAAGTTGACAAGCAGTCACCTACAGAGGGTGAGAGTGGGGTAGACATAATAGGAACCTCTAGGCTAGGCAGTTTTGGCAGTTTTGGGAAGAGGCTCAGAAGTGAATTAAGGTGAACTGCTGCCAGTGGAAAATAAAGCTGGTTATACAGGGAGCCAGCAGAAAGCAGACTCCACATCTTGAAGACCAAACAGGTTGTTTCCTGATAGCCTTTTCATGAAGGCATGCCTTAAAAGTCTTCTGAGAGCTACATGGTGCTGCCTTGGTTGTCAGCTGCAGAAAAGGACAGACACACTTTCAGACTTCTTCTTTTTCCTTAAATTAGCCAACTGGACACGTGTTTTTTCCCTTAGGACGCCCTGCGGGGTCAATGTGCATGTCAGTTTCTTTTTTAGTGTGCATATAACACAAGTCTATAAAAGAGTCATGAATCTGTCAAAATAGCATACTGGTGGGGATGGGAAATGACACACAGCATTTTCAGCTACAGCCTCCTCTTTCATTGTAGAAAGGACAAGTTATGCAACTCCCAAATGGGAGGGAGAACCCTATTTGCCTTATTTGCTTCATTTCATTTTATAACTGCTGCACTGGGTTGAAAAAGGTTGATAAAATCTAATTTAAACATAGAGCATAAGTCCTTCAGACTAATATTATGATTCATCTACTGCCAACTTCCCCTATTACTCTCTCTTCTTAGAAAAGCTATCTTGATAAATCAGTTGTCTTCCCATTTATTAATGAATGCGGCAGTCTGTTTATTTAATCATCTCTTGGCCCATTTTCTAATTAAGGAAAATAATGTGGGCTCATTTCCTGTCATAGTGAACCTGGCAGACCACAGGTTGTCCTCAACTACCACATTAAAATTCAAAATTATTTGCAGAGTCTGCTTTGTCTGACAACTCCTTCCCTCCTCCTTGCTCATCTGAAGATTAAAATACAGACATGGGTTTTTTTTTCTGCATTTCCACACTGGTGATACCCACCCAAGTCAAGGACAGGAGAAGGGAAGCAGGTGAAACATTTTTCTGAGAGACTGTGCATCCCAGCAAACTTAATAATACTGAATCATATAATGATCCCATGAGTAATTTGTGAAGGGAGGAAATGCTGGAATGCAAAGGGAAAGCACAGGTGAAGCACATTCCTAGCTTGTTCTGCTGCTGCCCTTGGCCCACCTCCTGGACCACTCTGGCCCCAAACCTTCATCTGTCAGCTTAGTGCAGGACTATTGCTAACCACCAACTGCA
This sequence comes from Campylorhamphus procurvoides, assembly GCA_013396655.1. Taxonomy (NCBI): domain Eukaryota; kingdom Metazoa; phylum Chordata; class Aves; order Passeriformes; family Dendrocolaptidae; genus Campylorhamphus; species Campylorhamphus procurvoides. Next base: position 5,724 of record WBMV01001269.1, on the reverse strand, counting down.
GCATTAAATAACTTGTGTGCTCTCCGTATTCCAAAGCAAGAAAAGCTGTTGCAACAGCCTTAAGATCACCTCTATTTCTACCTCTGAGATATCCTGGTTTTGTATCTTGCTTGTGATTCACCCTCGGCATTTAACAGCTACAGCCAACTTAGGATCAGAAGTCTCACAGAGAAATTCTCCATTGCAGGGCCTTCTTCTATCCCTTAGGACACACTTAGATGGCATATTAAATTCTCCTATGTACAAAGAAACCATAGATAAATTTCAACTTATCAATACATGTCACATTGAATTGACTTTCAGTGGGCCTTGTGAACCGTTGAAAATGAGATGATCAATTTTCGTCTCACTTCACAGGCCCTTCTCCAATCATCATAAGCATATACAAAAACCACATCTGCAACATCTCCAATTGCTGCAGAAACACAGGCAAACACCATTTTGCCACACTTTCAGAATTGTTTCATATCCTTGCAATGTGTGTTTCTGTAGAAAAACTGAAAATGTGATGTGGCCCCTGGGCAGCCCTTTCTAGGTAACACAGCTTTCAGCAGGGATTTGGACTACAATACCCATAAGGTGCCAACCAACACCTCAGTTGTTCTGTAATTCTGTGAAAAAAAAAATTTAAAAAAAAAAATCCCAGTGTTTCCAGCACTTCATAATAAGCTGTATAACACAGTTATTTTCCAGACTCTGACCTACAGAGAAAAGTCTCCCTAATCCCTTTTAAAATTGACTAGATGTTCGCAGCGAAGGTTTGAACATAAACTGCTTTCTGAATTGTGCCTTACTTTTCCTTCTCTGTTTATATTTTTATTTCATTTGCATTTGCAAGCAACATCATAACCAGCTCCATTGCTGGGGCCTTACTTTTGCAAACAATGAATTTAATTTTAATCTATTCCGGTCCACAAGAAAGCGTCTGGTTTTGTTACGCTGCCAATTATCTAAACCTCTGTCTTACCTCATCTGTCTCGCTTAGATTCAGAGTGTGCTCTGGAGCTTACACACTCAATACCTTCATAAACACCTATTTAAAGACTAAAAAAACCTCTCAATTCACCTTTATATAGGTAACTGTTCCCTTCACATGCATTCAAGTGACTGCTATGAGTGCCATGCTAATACTGACCAATGAAAAAAGACAGAATAAAATTATATATTAAATACATAGTACAGGAAGAAGTAGAACACAAATAAACTTCTATTTTCAAATTTAAAAATTTCCCATCTTGTATTTTTCTACACAAAATACATTACACTTTTCCCTTCCTCCTGAGCCTAGTGAGCATCTCACAAATACTGCAGCAGATAGAATGGGTCTATGCACAGAGGCAGAGTTTATCCCTTTAAATTGCCAGTGTCAAACCACAGACGTTATTACCAGAGGAAATTCACTGCAACAAGTGAGAAAAAAAACTCAGTGAAGGGAGAAGAATTTCCTAGATCTTTCCCACAAACTCACACTTACCAAAGGCTCTAGCTCTCTGCAGTCTATGAGGTTGAGCTCTGTCACAAAGTAATAAAAATGCTTGTAACAGGTATTGACGTGGGCCTCAGCTCCCATGAGAATGATACGGTCAAAGTGATGGATGTAGACGTGAACAAATACACGAAAAAGCCGACAGAGTATCTTCTTGCAGATCTGAAGGAAGTTCTTTGGAAAGGGAACACCTGTGAATAGAGAAGGCAGGGTTGTCATAACCATACTATCATCCTCCCAAGACAAGAGCTTTAAAGCAAAGTGAGAGACTGTAATTGCAAATAGGTTATCACTTCCTAGGCCTCTTTTCCAACCCAGAAGGTCACCTATTGCACACATTTATCTGATGGCTAACATCAAAGACCAAAAATACTTAAGCAACTTTAATGGATCAAGACTGACAGGTACTGGTCCTTTCTTTCCCTGCATAATTTAATGAAGGAACATTCAGTATAGTAATGTTCAGAAATGTGATTTTCACTGCAGCATACACTGATTCACTAACGTCAATGGCTTTACATCATGAGGCGGCTGTTCCCCAACCTCATACACACAGAGCTATCCTAGAAGTAAGGGACACTATTCTGCTCATCACAGCATCAAATTTAATAACAAATTTGAAATAACTGAATGAAGGACAGATCTCTTTGTCTTCAATTTCTCCCCAGTTATATATACTAGTGATTGTTCCTTTAATAGAAAATCTCATGAGGAGACACAGGAACAGTTCTTCTAAAACACCTTAGAAGTTACATGTTTTGTAGCTGGAGACTCCAAAGCAGCTGCAAGAATAAAAAACCAGGCATCCACAATATGGCACCAATAATTCCTTCAAAACTGCCCTTCGTAAAAGACTGATCTTGCATGGTATTGTGTCACTGAGCTGTCCTCAAAAGCTTAAAGGTTCATCTCCTCCTGTGATTGTCCCTCAGACATGATGACTTCAGTGCCATGCTCAGAACTCTACTGCTACTCTGCTTTTGTGCACAGTCTCCTGATTTTTTAGCTATAGTTCATGTTTATTTGGATTTGAACCACATAAATGCAGTTACTGCTTCTTAAAACAAACAAACAAACAAAACCAACAAAAAACGCTCTCACCACCAACCAGTCCCATACCCACTAAAAGCCCAGCTCTTGCTCTGAACAAGAAAAACATTTATTATTTGCAGAATGAAGGTGGAGATACTAAATGGTTGCAAAATTTCTATTTTCAAACTTTAGTCTCCAGTTAAGTATTGCTCAGTACTCATAAGAGTGGCAAATTAACGGACAAATAGCCCATTTCACTGAGCGTGACGTGAAGACAGTGAGAATCTCCATATCTAAAAGAGATTTTTGATTACAGATGACATAAATTATCAACATAGGCTGTAACCAGGCTGGGTCCCATCTACATAAACATACACCTTTTAGACTCCCTGGCCAGGGATATACCAGGATATCTCCATTGTTGATATAAGCACTGGTGTGTCTGTTAGCATGTGAGTGAGGAAGCACATGAGCCTGAAGTCCTGTTTAGTGAATCCCTGAACTGCCTCTACATTTGCCATTGCTGAGGTGCAGATAACATTGGGAAATATCTTGGGGATTTTGGCTTGTACTGGGTTTACTGGGAGCAAATCCTCTTGAAATAATTTCAAGTAGTTTTAGAGATGCAGGGCAACTCTTCTGATTCCTGATGTACAAACCAGGGATCAAAAAAATAGCTCCATTAATTAAAGAATAACTTCTTTATTTTCTTAAGAGATGTTTGCTTTTTGTTGTCACATCCATTCACTTAAATGCTAAAGCTATTATTGAACATCACAGAGGAGAAGGCTTGAATGATCAAGACATGAATTGAGATATGATTAAACTACAGAAAAGACAATACGTACACATGTCTTGGCAATATCTGAATCACAACTCCACACAATTAGCCAAGCACAGGGATTACAACAAACAATTGTTATTTCCAAGTGCAAAATAAACACAGTTTATCAAAAACAAAACAGAACCCCTAGTTAGTTGCTTATTCACCCAGAAGGATCATATTCCAGCCATCAGAGCACAGCTAAATTCAGGAATTATTAAAGCAGCAGCTTGCTTTACATTTTTGTAAAATCCACCCAAACCAGAAATTAAAAAATATACCCAAGAAAATGTTAAGTCTTAAAAAAGGGGGAAGTGGAATAGCTGGGACTTTTCACTGCAAGCTGGCTCACTGAACTGAGAGATGAACTCTTGAAAGTGCTGTATTTTCTAACACAGAACAGATATGACCCAAAATGGAGAATTAGTTTCATCTTCTATGGGCTGACATACGATTGCTACTGAAGAATGTTCCTGTAATGAAGACATTCATACTTCTGTATCAAGTTACTAAAACAAGCTAAACAAACAAAGCTGACAAATTCTTTAACTTCACTGCAGCTCATGTTCCCACTCTACAGTTGCTGGCAGTAAGGGCACAGGCCACAGAGCACTGCTTCTGCTGTGAGTGAGGGCTTTCATCAGGCAGCTTTTTAGATGCATTAGGCAGTGAATTTGAGGACATGTAAATAACATATAGGGAAAAAAAATAGGTGGTATAGAATGGCCTAAGGAGCATAATAAACTTGGTGTGTTCCCACTGTGCCTCACGTGCATCTAGTTTTCAGACATGTTGTGTAGCTTCATTTGCAGTGGCAGAACTTCTCCAATTTTGCGAAGCTATTTCATTTACTCCCAAATAAACAGTGAAACATTGCTGCTACCACAAATACATCATCTGGGTATAGCAGAATTACTAAGGGTTCTCCGACTTCTCTCTCCCTGCTGCAAACTGATTTATAAACCGATACAGTGTCCTTAAAAGTGAAAAAGTTTCTCATAGTATCATTGAAAGCAATTGGTACCTGGATAGGGAGCTAACCAGACTCAGCCGTGGAAAGCCTGCCAGGCTGTCTGTCCCTGGCATGCAGAGGAGGTTCGAAGTCTGGTCAGCCTGAAGGTACAAACGAGTATACGGAGGTAGCTGCAGCCCTGTATTGAACATGCACTCTGCTGCTTGATGGGTTCAAAACTGGATGTTATTCTGACCTCAATAAAAACAGAATGAATTCAAAGTACGACCATGAAAATTAAAAAAATCAGAGCAAAATGATCTCAGATTAATATTCTGAGGTCAGAATTGGGCCTATGTTTTGTTCCCACTGCAACTGCTATAGTTATAAATAAATCAACTAGAGAACATAGCTATTACAAATGGCTCCTGGGAATGGACTAGCTTAAATTTAGATCTTTGACTTTTTAAGGACTCTTGTTCTCTGTCCTTCAGCTCAGCCACAGTAGCCTTTGACTTAGAATCATAGAATCATCAAAGTTGAAAGATACCTTCAAGATCATCCAATCCAACTACCCACTCAGTACTGCCACTGTAACTCCTAAATTACCTCACCCAGTGCCAGATCCATATGCCTATCAAACCCCTCCACGGATGCTGATTCCACCATCTGCCTGGGCAACCTATTCCAATGTCTGACCACCCTAATAGTCGAAAATTTTTTTCTATTATCTAATCTGAATGTCCCCTGTCATCTGAATGTCCCCTGTCTCAGCTTAAGGCAATTTCTTCTTGTCCGCTTCCTGCAGGCATGGCAGAAGAGACTGGCTCCCACCTTGCTAAAACGTCCTTTCAGGTGGTTGTAGAGAGTGATGAGGAGCCCCCTGAGCCTCCTCTTCTTGACTCTAAACAAATGCAGCTCCCTCAGCTGTTTCTCATAAGACATGTTTTCTAGACCCTTCACAAGCCATGTTGCCCTTTGTTGCACACACTTCAGTACCTTAATGTCCTTTATAAGGTGAGTGGGCCAGAACTGGACATAGTACTGGAGCTGTGGGCTCACCAGTGCTAAGTACAGGGAGATGATCACTTCCCTAGTTCCACTGGCCACACTATTGATATAGGCCAAGATGCCATTGGCCTTCTTGGCCACCTAGGCACACTGTTGGCTCTCACTGAGCTGGCTGTTGACCAGCACCCCCAGGTCCCTTTCTGCTGAACAGCTCTCAAGCTGTACCTCCCCAAACCTGTAGTGCTGCAGGGGTTGTTGGGACCCAGGTGCAGGACCCGGCACTTCACACTGTTCCACTTCATCCAGTTGTCCTTAGTCCACTGATTTAGTCTATCCAAGTCCCTCTGCAGAGGTTTCCTACCCTCAGGCAGATCACACTCCCACCCAACTTGATGGGCTGCAAATTTACTGAGGATGCAC
>WBMV01001268.1:0-10738 GCA_013396655.1 Campylorhamphus procurvoides | reverse complement strand
CCTTTCTCCCTTCCTCCCTTCTTTCCGAATTCCTTTCATCCTCCCTTTTTGAAAATAGTGCACACCTGTCCCAAAGGCAAAACACGTGTTTTAGAGTTAATGAATGTAAACTTTTACAGATTCTATTTCATTTATCTGTATGTTCTAGAGCTCATGTAGTTTGTCCACAAAGCTTAATTTATATATGAAAACAGCACACGCAAAAAATCAAAGACTATCCCAGACTAAGTCAAAAGTTAGAGATAATCTTCTTGGAGACTTTGCTCCATCTGTACTGAATTGCTTTTTAGTTGAAACAAATGGAGACAATTTGTTCTTGTCTTCTGTGTTTCCTGGGAGGTTAAATGGTTACTAGACAAATTAATACTAATGAAGTGTTGAAGTAATAGTCCTAATACTTAATTTTATGATTGCAAAAATTTACTGAAGTTCAGTAAAAATGAGCTTCAGCATGGCTTTAGCATGCCTATAAAGCTTGCATGTTCACAACTGGAGAATAATGAAGATGCAGAGAGAGACATGGAATCATAAGAAAATTGTTCCAACAATAGAAAGTACAAGAAGAACATATCTAATGAGGAAAGCCTTTCCTTTCATATTTCTTTTTTATTTAGAAAGCAAGAGACACATTCTATTTCTTTGGTATCAGGGACAATCTCAGAATGTCTCTCTTGCAATTTCTCACCTAATTTAAAATATCTTCAGATTAATTTTACAATACAAGTAGGACGCAATTGCCATCACTGTGAAGCTTAGAGAAATGCATTAGAAATATGATTAATATAAAATCAAGCAAATAGGCTACTGCCTCTTTTTTACTGGTTAGCAGAATAATAGACTTTAATGCAGCATTTGTTTTAGTGTCTCCTACTTTTCTTCTATCTCTTACTCCCACTGTATCAGTTGTTTAGATGTGCCACTTGCAATTACATCCCCTGATCATATCTGCCCTGAAGTTGCTACTGAAGAGTCAGAAATCTTATTTTCCAGAAGGATTCTTGAAAAATGTTGAACTGAAAACTGCTAAAAAGAGTTTGCAGAAATGTATTGGTGCTGTTGTGCCACAAAAGATTAAAACATTTTATTTTTCTAAGACAACATTATTTTTATTCTTAATGATCTCACATATTCTGTTTATATTCTGTGTATAGTACTTACTGTACTGCAAAACTGTAAAAAGAAATGTGTATAAGTTCAATCTACTTTGAATTCCATGAAAGAGTTTTTAATAAGCTATTTATTCAACTTACAAAATGAATCTAAATTAGCTTTTCAGGACATTCTCAAACTATATTTAATCAGTCGGCCAAGAATACTGTCATTAGCAGTCACAGGATGTTCAGAAAATCCTGCAGTTGTCACAATTATCTATATGTGATTTACATAAAGCAAGTATAAAATAATTTTCCTTTGTGATCAGCATTTTCCCAGGAACATTTCCCAATACTGAAATGCTTAACCAACTATGAATGTATCAATGAGATCCATATCAACATGTACATATTGTAATTAGTTCATATTAAATCATTAGTGGTTTAAAACATGCTTTTCCTTAATTTGCTTTTATATATTATATAAAACAATGAATTAGATAATAATAAACCAGTTGATATAATAATATGCCATGAATTATAGCCCATAAAGTTCCAAGGTGCTAAACCTGTAAGGCTTGGTGAGGGACTTTACTCAGAGCAAGAACTACAGCTTCTAATTACTTGGATTGGCGAAAACTATGAAACTGCAACTTGCACTTGCTTTCAATGTAGAACTCCTCTACTAACAAGCTGGTAAACATCACTGCTACTCCCAAGCTAGAAGATTTTTTAACCAACGAACTGAAATGACAAAAGCCCCTCTAAGGAAAAACCTGTCCTTTGGGACAATGGATATCCTGAAAGATTATTTGTTACAGGTAGATTCTTTTCTGCTGTGGGCCTTTCACCAGCAGCACTTTGGTATGACTGATTATATACAATATAATGAAAAATATAGTACAGAAATAGCATCCTGATGGTGTTACATGGAAGAGCAGAGCTGAGGGGAATTCTGAGGCACCTATCCCTAATCAATGCCATCGTGAGTATATGAACAGATCTGCTTCTTTGGCTTCACAAGACGTGGACAAAATCCACTCTGAACTACAAGGAAAAAATACCCTAATGCAATAAGTTCCTGAGAAAAAAATCACAACACCCAGGCGAGCCAGTGATGGTTCAGCATCACACAGCGCTCCTCAGAAAACCCAGCAACAGGCCTTCCCTGCTGCACTGTGAGATGTTGCTGCCTATTGATTTTGGAGGCTGGAAACAGATGTGCCATGGAGTACAGGTGTGCTGGACATGCTGACACAAAGAACAAACAACATTAATAGAGAGTCTTATTGGAACTACTGGGGGGAGTAGAGGAGAATATATCTATTAAGAGTTCTAGCCAAGAGAATTTCACAAATTACAGCTTTCCTAGTGATTTACTCACAGTTGGTAGGTACTGAAGAAAGCCTAAAGTGGGCACTGATAGGAAAGGTGCTGGGTCAAACCAAAGAAAATTGACTGAGGAGAAACTTGTAAAGGGCTGGAAACTGGACACTGCTGGCAGTACCCACCTCTGTGGCATAGTCACCTCCTTGCAAAATGTTTTGTAATTTTATTTCCATTCTGTCTAGTCTGGCTACCTAGACTGAACTGTACTGATGCAGTAGTACCTGAGCCTCAAAATAGTTGCCATACACTTCTACAGAAGGAAGGAAAAATCAGTAACAAAACATATTCAATAAAAAAAAACAGGTTAAAACCATAGGTTAAAAGTAACTGCCCCCATGAAGATATATCAGTATGAAAGACATGAACCCTAGTAGTCTGTCACAGTAATTTTCATGAGCTCGGTTTTTATGATTGAGGTCACAGGCCTCTCTCACTCCATATTCCTATTGTGATTGTAAGAGGAAATGTGTAGGAGGTATAGAAATCGAGACAGCATGAAGTTCTATCTATCGATGCCTATAATTTTACATCACAAAATCATCCAGGTTGGAAAAGACCTCTGGGATCATCAAGTCGAGCCACTAAAGCATGTCCCTGAGTGCCACATCTACTCGACTGCTCAGTAGCTTCAGGGATTGTGATTCCACCACTTCCCTGGGCAGCCTGTTCCAGGGCTTTGAAACCCTTTCAGTGAAGAAATTTTTCCTGTAATCCAATCTAAACTCCCCTGGTGCAGCTTGAGACTGTTTCTTCTGTTTCTTGTGTCTGGGGAGAAGAGACTGATGCCTACTGGCTTCACCCTCCTTTCAGGTAGTTGTAGAGAGAGAGAAGGTGTGGCAGACTCACCATTCTTCTAAACACCTTTTTTACATCTAACAAAATTCAAATTACTTTTAAAAGAAAGACAGGGTTTAACTTAAAGCTTTAAAAACTTAGTAAGAACCAAAATAAACAGGAATTTACTTTAAAAATTCCAGTTTGAAATAATTTACTTTAAATTGCTATCAATTTGACTGTAAAGTAGTAAAGGTAAAAATGAAAGTAATCTTTGAATTAGGAAATAAAAGGCTATTTTTAAACTGCTGAATTTAAATGCAGTGTTATATAGATTTGGGTTCCAATTTCTTTCCTGTTTGAGAAAATGCTGACTGGATCTGTTTCTTCTAAAAGCTTTGAAATTGAGAAACTCACATTTCATTAGGAAATCCTGGACAGCTGTGTATTTCAAGTTTGTATTTAAAACATTCACTGAAGAACATAAACACTGTATGACCAAAACAGCATCAATAAACCCTTCACAGCTCATGCTTTTCCAAGCTTCTTATTCAGTATTTTACTGTTCCTACAGATTATTTTTTAAAATGGCCCTAGCAAGAATTACTTGCCATTTTCTGGATACAAGAAAAAAGAAACTTATCTGAGAATTGCTGGGATTTTTTACTTCACCGTGAGTAAGTGGCTTAATGCATCTAGCCAAAACATGTGGTATTTGCACAGTGCTGAGATTATATTTCTGGACTTTTCTTAAGTTCAAAATAAGATATCTAGCTAACCTATGTTATACTTCATAAAGAAGATGGATAATATTGATATTAATAATGTAAATTTAAAACAAATGAGTGTGAGGCTTGCTATGGCATTGAATTGTACTTTAGAGATAGACAAGACAATTATATTTTCGGTGATGTCAATGCACTGAGCATCCCCAGAGATGTGTGCTACCTTTAAAATACGTATCTGAGGAAAGGAAGGAAGCATTTTGAGAACAATTTGCCATAGAAAATAAAATGTTTTACAATACTAGCATCTCAAGTGGGAACTAGCAATTTCTAGTTATAACAATGCAGTATCAAATTTTTTTACATTTTACCCATAGATACCGTAGCTGCCTTAGACAAGGTATTTGTTGAGGCATAATGTCATCCTAAATCAGAATACAAGAAACTGTGGCCTCAAAATCATTGACTAATTCATCACAACTTCTCCATATGTATGAAATGTTTGTTATCTCTGTTTCAGAGACAAGGTATGGAATGCTGATACTTACTTATCAGAGTTCATGCTAACAACAGAGTGATATGAACCCAGCTAAATGCATCAGCTTCTCTTCTTCTAAGTGCTAAAGGAGTTGCATCAGTCCAAAGATGACAAAGCTAAAAATCACACTCATCTTTCTTCTTAGCTTTTCCTCACATGAAAACTGCAGAGGCAAATAAATAGTTCCCTTTTTATCACTGCATGAGAAATTTTTCCTACATTTCTGCCCTGTAATACACAAGAGGTTATTCCTTTACAACAGGAATAGTGAAAGCTTCTTACTTCCCTCTCCACTTCACTTGTCTCTACATACCTTGAGGTACTTAGATTTATTAGGAAGGCTTTAAAGCCTCCTGGAAGGCCAACTCTCAGGATTATTACAGTAGGTCCCCAAGGGGTTCTAATAATTTTGGCAGCCTTTTCCAGTTTATCCCTGTAGCCCTGAGGGTTGGAAACACAGCTTCTTTTTTGAAGGGGAATCTCTAAGGTAAAGTATATTCTTCAAGTACAGAGACGTGTAACTCTTTAGAACTGAGACCTTGAAAATAGGGGTGAGAAGACATACGGGGCACACAGCAAACTTCTCATTATCAAAGCTTTGAGATTAAGACAATCACTGATTTATCACATAATTAATTCTCTAACATTCAGTTTGTTTCCTCGAGTGTAATGAAATATGCCTGCACAAGAAGTCAGCATAATGTTTATAAATGATGCAAAATGCAGCACAAGGAAGAGGTAAACGGTACATAGGTCTTACACTTGCACAGTGATGTTAGTTACCCCCTTCAGGGAAATGGAGCTTGATTTGATGTTACTCCCATCATATATAACATAAAAAGTGAAATGTTCACTCATATAAAGAGCGTGTGTCAGTCAGAACAAGTATCATTTGCAGTATTAGTGGTTCCTGCAGCAAGGGAAAAGCATTTCTGGTTTGGGTACTCATGGTTACTTATAAAGAGTAAGAAAACCAGTGCAGAAAAAAAACCCAACCACAAATATCCACTAATTCTTAATATCTTCCTACAGAAACACAACAGTACTTTCGTTGAGCAGACATGGAATAGGAATGAATAACTCTTTTCTCTGAAGTTTCTGGCTATTAAAGTGCATTTCTGTCTGCAATTTCACTAATCTCTAGTTCTAGTGAATGGTTAAACCTTTGCAGCAATACAGAACAAGGCAATAAAAGGAGCATCTCACCTGCCAATCAAGAAAGGTAATCTCAAAGACTACTTATTAATAATTAGACTGGTTATTAAACTGTCAGGAATCAGGAGCCTGCTTTCTCAGCAAAATTAGATCTTTTAGCTGAAGGAGTAAGGAATACTGAGCAGCAGTAAGCTATTTGGCCTGACAAGTCAATCTAAAAGGATGCATAACTCCATGACCCTCTTTTTCCCCTCCAATTACATACAAATTGCTTAAATAAATGCTTTGACAACATAAAGTGTCAAATAGAGTTAAAATGCTCTATGATAAGACTTAACAATTGCTGGCAAATCTTCAATAGCTGGTCAGGCTCACTCTGTCGCAGGTGCTTTATAATGTAACCAAATACTGATGAATTCTGTTCACTGAGAAATTAAAACTATGTGTCTTGGTTATGGTGTTGAATATGATAAAACTTCACTTTGGGGTGAATGACAGATATTAGAGTCATAAAATCATAGAACAGTTTGGAAGGAGTTTGGAGTTTGGAAGGAGGTTGGAGGTTGGAAGGGACCTCTAAAGGTCATCTACTCCCTGCAACGGGCAGGGACATCTTCAAGTAGATCAGGTTGCTCAGAGCCCCATTCTACATGACCTAGAATGTTTCAAGAGATGAGACTCCTACCTCCTCTCTGGACAACCTGTTCCTGTGTTTCTTCACCCTCATAAAAATTTTCTTACCCATATCTGGTCTCAATATACCTTTTTTTAGTTTTAAACCACTACTCCTTGTCCTGTCACTACATGGCCCATCAGAATGTCTGTTCCCTNCATAAAATCATAGAACAGTTTGGAAGGAGTTTGGAGTTTGGAAGGAGGTTGGAGGTTGGAAGGGACCTCTAAAGGTCATCTACTCCCTGCAACGGGCAGGGACATCTTCAAGTAGATCAGGTTGCTCAGAGCCCCATTCTACATGACCTAGAATGTTTCAAGAGATGAGACTCCTACCTCCTCTCTGGACAACCTGTTCCTGTGTTTCTTCACCCTCATAAAAATTTTCTTACCCATATCTGGTCTCAATATACCTTTTTTTAGTTTTAAACCACTACTCCTTGTCCTGTCACTACATGGCCCATCAGAATGTCTGTTCCCTTCTTTCTTATAAGCCTCCTTTAGGTACTGGAAGGTGCTATAAGCTCTCCCCAGAGCCTTCTCTTCTCCAGGCTAAACTATTCCAATTCTCTCAGCTTTTCTCCACAGCAGAGGCACTCTGGCCATGTGATCTTCCTGGCTCTCCCTTGGACACAGATCCATGTCCTTCTTATGTTGGGAACCCCANTCTCTGGACAACCTGTTCCTGTGTTTCTTCACCCTCATAAAAATTTTCTTACCCATATCTGGTCTCAATATACCTTTTTTTAGTTTTAAACCACTACTCCTTGTCCTGTCACTACATGGCCCATCAGAATGTCTGTTCCCTTCTTTCTTATAAGCCTCCTTTAGGTACTGGAAGGTGCTATAAGCTCTCCCCAGAGCCTTCTCTTCTCCAGGCTAAACTATTCCAATTCTCTCAGCTTTTCTCCACAGCAGAGGCACTCTGGCCATGTGATCTTCCTGGCTCTCCCTTGGACACAGATCCATGTCCTTCTTATGTTGGGAACCCCAAAAGTAAATGCAGTACTGTAGGAGGGGTCTCACAAGAGCAGAGTACAGGGGAAGAATCATCTCCCTCAATCTACTGGCCATGCTTATTTTGACACAGCACAGGATATGACTGGCATTCTGGGCTGCCAGTGTACACTACTGGCTCATAACCAGGCCCTCCATCCATCAGTATCTCCAAACTCTTCTCAGCAGGGCTGCTTTTTATCCCTTCTTCTCAGCTCTGTATTATATTCAGGGGTTACCCTACCCAGGTACAACAGACTCTTGAACTTAGCCCTTTTGAATGTCGAGAGGTTCCTATGGATCCATTTCCTGAGTTTCCCCAGGTCCTGCTGCATGGTATCCAGTCCTTCAGTTGTGTCAACCACACCACTCAGCTTGCTGGCATCTGCAGACTTGCAGAGGGTGCACTCAATCCCACTGTCTATGTCATTGAGGAAGATGTTGAACAGTACTAGTCACATTGCCAGCCCCTGAGGAACACCACTCATCACTGATCTCATTTGGGCATTTACTCATTGATCACAACTTTCTGGTTGCATCCATCCAGCCAATTCCATCATATCCACCAAATACTCCAACCATCAAATCCATATTTCCCTGTTTTAGAGAGAGGGTCATTGTAAGAGACCATGTCAAAGGCCTTGAGGAAGTCCAGATAAAAACCATCCACAGCTCTTCCTTTGTCCACTGATGTAATCACTTCATCACAGAAGGCCACTAGTATGGTCAGGCAGGACTAGCTATTGGTGAAGCATCTTTTACAAAATTATTACAGCACACACAGATATAATAATGTAATCCTATAACATGTGTATCTCATACAGCACCAGTCAGAAACATGCTGATCCATCTGAACTGTAAAAAAAAATTCCTCCATATATTGGTAAGTTATGTTCCTGTATTGTGCTATATCTTATGTTTTTCTACTTCTATCACATTTTACTGATAAATGTTGTTCCCATCCATTCATGTACAAGGCCTGCTGAATAAGAAGTTCTTTCCCTGAATCTAAGATAATATTGGTTCCCCAGAATCATGAACAAGCATTTCCACATGAATCAGTCATTCTTACACCTGTGATTATCAAGACAATAGATACAGAGAATACCTTGCTCATCCAGTGGACATCTAATTTTCCATATTTAACCAACAGAAAAAGAAAGCAAGGAGACCAGTGTGTATCACAATCATAGATCTAGAGTACAACCTTTCTTAATTAATGATACAGTATGTCTTGGAAATTAAACCAATTCACCTATTCAAACAATATTTCATTGAAGAATTAAGTCCTAAAATGACAGTTCTATTTGATTAGTATGAAATGTATTTTGTGTGTGATAAAGATGTAGCTACAATGTTTGTGAAAGGCTTTACTCTCCACCAAATCTTGTAAGTTAGTAATTAGTCTATTTTCAAAATGAGTTTTAAAGACTTACTCGTGCATAAAATTTATTCCTGTACGTAGTTCTATCAAAATGAATGTTGACAAAAATCTTTAAGAATTGGATTTTAAAGCAAGCAGAGACACAATTCAAAATGTGCTATGTGGCTAATAACTTTGTAATCAGGGTGTTCTTCAGATTAAAATAACTTAAATATCTGGCAGAGCTGAACTCTCCAGGGTTTGTTTTTACAGAATGCTTCTCACTTGCTATGTTAACTAACAGATTTTCTCAAAACTCCAAGAGCTCTTCTGAAACAGATATCATTCTTCTCTTTCAAGAACATCTGCCAGTCCCTATGCTTGATCTGCTGAAAAAAAAAAAAAACAAAAAACCTCAAAACCAGTGGGTGCATGGCCTCATTAAGGAGCAGAGGGACAAATTTAGCAAAAAATATGAATATAGAAGTACATCAAAAGCCTGTGTGGGAAGTAAAACTGCAGAATGCCTCACAGAGCACAAACTTAAAAAGTTAAAAATTCAAGTCACAGTCCCAAATTCCACTTTATTTCTTTCTCTCAGACACAGAAGCTGAAGTTTTAAAGGAAAACTAAAATTTACTGGCTAAGGATATTTTCTAATATCATCATCACACAAGGTAATGTAAAATTAATAAACATATATGCATATGAATCACAAAATTTCAGTGTCTGCTACATCATTGTACATCTTCCTTGTCCAAATGTCACTATTAAATTTGATGCACCACTCTTGAAGTTGAAATATTTATTGCCTATTTCTGTCTTCACTAATTCTTTAGGTGCAATTTTGTGAGCACATTTTCTCAGTACCAGGTAATAATATTAGTAATCTTGTGCAATTGGTCTTCCTATGAACTACTGCAAATAGCACTGCCTGGTTCTTATTTTGGAACAAGCCTTCAATCAGCTTAAAGAAAGGTAACCTCCCTTTTCAAACAACATAATGAAGGCTTGCAAAAAGACAAGAAAACTTCCAACAGATTTCTAGGGGGAAAAAAATCACTTAAAAGGAAAAAGCACATCTTGCTTGAGAAGCTAGCATATCAAGTCTCAGTTTATAGCCAAACAAGAAAGAAAAAGGCTAAAGAAGCTACTTATTTTTAGAGTTATTGTTTTCGCAACCTGAACAACTTAAACAATGTTTTCAAATGTTTTATGAATCTTGATTCAGAGGGATAACAAACTCCAAACAAAACAAAAAAGGATTTATTTTTATTTCTATTCATTAAAAAACACAGGGTTTTTTTCTGTTGACATTGAATGAACACCAATTGAAATAAGGAATGGATTTTGGAATACATTTGCTGGAGAACAATAATAGATTTTTTTTTCTAAGTGGCTAGTTAACTATCACTACATCATTATAAACAGCTGCACAATATGAAAGACGATGCTTTTCAGTCTTAGGTTTTGTTAAAAAGGGAAAAATGTCTACTAACTTCACTCATAGAAAAGTTTTTCTTGGTTTTTTTTTTGTTTGGGATTTTTTTCCCCCAAAACCTATTAAGTTAGTGAGTACTACTGAGGTCTTCTCCATGGACACCCCCTTGTCGTGGGGGAGAAGCTTGCATGACTTTATGAGGTTACAAATGTGCTAGAGGTGGTACATGCCTCCAGTAGGGTCTCCCATGCTAGTCAGGCCTCAACTGAAGAGTCAGACGAAGTGTGTCCATGGGCAGGATGGGCTTGCTAGCTCCCCAGCAACCATCCTAGGAGAAGGACAACTCTAACTCCAAACCCGGGCAGATGGAGCTCGCTTAACCCT
Source organism: Campylorhamphus procurvoides (assembly GCA_013396655.1). Classification (NCBI taxonomy): domain Eukaryota; kingdom Metazoa; phylum Chordata; class Aves; order Passeriformes; family Dendrocolaptidae; genus Campylorhamphus; species Campylorhamphus procurvoides. Next base: position 210 of record WBMV01001268.1, on the reverse strand, counting down.
GTAAGGCCATCCATCTAAGAGAAGGATACTCGAATCAAACCTACATCCTGAGGACTTTGCTGCCACCATCCAAGCTCGCTTGGCCCTGGCAGATGAACCTTAGGAGTAAAGGGTGAGGCCAGTTCTGCACACGCTGCGCCTCACCTAAAAAATCCATTGTGCAGGCTCTAGGGATCTTCCCACACGCGCAAAGCCCTGTAGCGACAGCTG
>WBMV01001263.1:109198-139227 GCA_013396655.1 Campylorhamphus procurvoides | reverse complement strand
GCTGTGCGGCCACCAGGGCCTGGGCCGGGCCGGGCTGTGCCGCAGAACGGCCGGGGGGGCACACGGGGGTGCGGCTGCAGCGCCGGGAATTACCGGGGCACACGGAACATTCCGAGTCCATCGCCCCGCCGGTAACGGGACCCACAGGCAGGGCCAAAGCGGCACCGAAACGGGGGGTAATTTCTGTGAGGAAAAACCGCTGCCGCCTTGGGGCAAAAAAGGTCAATCCCTTCCCCCCGTCTTTTTAGGTTGCCGTTTAAATGGTTGGAGCAGGAACAGAGCCCAGGGAAGTGGGAGTTGCCCTGAGGGACCTCTCGGTGTGAATCAGGTACCGTGATCTGCTGGCACTGAACGTGGGGTTGAATTTATAAGCTGGGGTTTGTTGCCTCTTTCTCACACTCAGAATTGATACTGAAACTTGCCATTTCTGGCGTCTTGTGGCCCGAAACAGCGATTTCTGTATTTTATTTGTACTGGGCGTGTAAAAATATTCCCTGTGAGATACAATCCTCTGCTTAAGATCCCAGGGAATTGCATTGTTGTGCAGCACATCTCTCGCCTCGAGAAGATGAATCTAATTATGGAATGGTTTGAGTGGGCAGGGAGTTTAATGAACATTTAATTCCCCCTGTGCTAGGGGACATCTTCCACTATCCCAGGTTGTTCCAAGCCCCGTCCAGCCTGGCCTTGGACATTCCCAGGGATGGATCCAGGGGCAGCCACAGCTTCTCTGGGCACCTTCCCTGGGAGGGTGGGCAGGCCCTGGCACAGGGTGCCCAGAGAAGCTGTGGCTGCCCCTGGCAATGTCCAAGGTCAGGCTGGACAGGGCTTGGAGAACGTGGCACAGTGGGAGGTGTCCCTGCCCATGGCAGGGGGTGGGACTGGATGGGCTTTGAGGTCCCTTCCCACCCAAACCAGTCTGGGATCCTTCTGTGCTGTGTCTGGTGTGGCTTTGCAGTGCCAAACCATTCCCTGTGCCTGAACCAGTGGTTCAGAAAGGCAGAAGTTTCAGTGCCAGTTTCCTTTGCTGTGCTTCCCTGTGCCCAGGGTGCTGCTCCAGAGGTCTCTGGCTTTGGGCCTTTTCCTTGCCCTATTAAATCCCATGAAATCCTCATTGCTCACTGGTGATTCTGTGCTGGTGAATGCAGAAGCCATGCCAGTATTGTCCCAAGCTCCCTGGATTTTTGAAGCAGGCTGCTTCTTTCTCCTCTGTGGCTTATTTAGAGCAGTAAATTCCTTTCCTTGGCTGTGGAGCAGCTGATGCAGTCAGGCCTCTGGTTTGGGACAGAACTCTCAGGCCTCTGGTTTGGGACAGAACTCACTTGTTTTGACAGTAACACACATTTTAGGAAACGATGGATGGTAGAGAGGACTTAGGAAGAGCCATAATCCAAAAAAAGGGCTTTTGTTCTGTAAGAAGGGCATCATTTTCCCCTCAGCTGAATTATATCCCACTTCAGTAGCACAGGTGGCACTGGGAGTGATGGCTACAGTGCTTTGCAGCTCTGGGCATGCTGTGCACTCTGGGACAGCTTTTGAAGAGGGAGAAAATCAAGTCTTGAGGTTGAAACCAGCTTTAGGAAGCCTGGAGGTGGATCCAGATAAGGTGATGCAGCTGATAAGGATCTGAATTCATAATATTTTTATTAAGTTAATTACCTTCCTCTTGGTCCCAGGGAGAAGAAATCATGATTTTGTTGTCTCTATTTGGTTTAGTGTTTTTTAAAAGACTTAAGCCAGTGAAGACTTTTAGGCAGCCAGATCTGGAAGAAAAGGTAGGAGACCTTATCATGTGCTATCTGTCTTAGAATTTCATTTGACCAGATGTGTCTCTTTGGGAACAAATGGAATTACAATGGCAGGTGCCAAGTCATCACTAAATTTTAAAAAGATTGGATATCTAAGGATGTACTGTGGTTACAAAGCACTTAAAATTAGAATAATTCTAGGTAGTTACTGACTGAATCCAAAGGTGAGGTATTTTTCAGTCTGTCAGCACAGCTTTTAACTTCATTTAGGTCAAAGGAGGGACTTGCTGATCTGGAGGTCTTTTCTAACCTGAATGATTCTGTGATTTAAGAGGTGGGGGGTGTTCTGGCATAAAGCAAACAGGGAGGGAGCTGAGGCCCTAATTTAATTTATTTTTAATACATAAAGTGGCAATGCTAAGGGATAAATGCTCTTAGTTTTACAGAAGCAATGGCCAGTGTCATCAATTAAAGTTTTACTTCTGCCTCACTTTGGTTTTCCTTTCTTAAGGAAAGAAAAAAGCTTTGCCTGTGTCTGCAGTTGGTCAGATGTTTGGAGTGTTGAACCCCAGCTGATGAGGAACCCCCTGAGTCAGGGATACCCTGGGTGAGGGGTGGAGTGTTCCCTCAGTACAATCATGGACTTACTGTGAGGAGCTTCATCATTTTAACCAAATGGTGCCATGCAAGGAGCCCTGAGGCAGTGAGGAGGCACTGGGGGTTCCCTTTGGGCACAGCCAGGCTTTGGAAGGGGGCGTTGTGTGTGTCTGGCAGCTCAGCAAAATAAAGGTTATCTGGGACTCTGGAGGTGTTCACTTCCCACTGCCTGTGCCAAATGGCAGAGAGGCTTTTAAATTTAGATGAATGGCAATTTCTGATCCTATATTTCTGTACCTTTTTAAAAATGGCTCACAGTTAAAAAAAAAACATTCTAAGTTTGTAAACCTGTGAGGCTGGTGAGAACAATTTTACATTTGAAGTTAATGTAGGAGGTGAAATTGAAGAATGAAAACTGACCAAGCTCTTTTCTCCCTAAGTCAGTTGGGATCAGGAAAGGGGTTTGTGTTCCCAGGTGTTTCTCACTGCCCTGTCCCTGGGATTTCCTGTGCCTGCAGCTCTTCTGGGGGAGCACAGGGTGACCTTTGCTCAGAGCTTGCCTTGCCCTGGTTGCTGCCAGTGCTCTCAGCTGTGTCACCTGCTGTCCCCCTTACCCTGGGCATGCTGTGTCCAGTCTGGGCCAGCAGGGAGAGGGGCAGAAACTTCACTCAAAGCATTTCCTGAGAGCTGATATTCCATGTACCTGAAGAGGCACTTTGAAAGGCCTTTGCTCTGCTCTGTAAGCAGTGCTAGGACCCTGCAGGGTAGAATGGCTGGGGAGGGTTTGTTAGATCTGTTTGGGAAGCACAGCTCTTAATTAGGGTATTTCCAACTTTTTACTGCTTGAAAATCCTAGTGTAATATTTCATTTATCTTATCCCTCAGTAGTACTGCTTTATTTTAAGGAAACAACTTTGGCTGCTGGGTTTGCTCTTGTTTGCAGGCTCATGGTCAATCCCATATACAGACTTTAACATCAGCCTCTAAACCAAAAGGCAGGTTGTAAAAACCTATTTCCTCCTCAGGCTTTGGGGCAGTGCAGTGAAATAAGAGTGTTTGGGTCTCTGGATACTCAAGGGAAGAGTGTTAGTGTGGGAGTGTCCTGAATTCTCTGCTCCCTCTCTGAGCTTTGCTGCAGAACAGCTCTGAGTGAGTGAGCTGTGTTTGAACACCCAGCATTGTCCCCCAGAGCCTGCAGGTCCTTGGCCCAGGGTGAGGGATGGCCTGGGGCCTGGCAGGGAAGGTGCTGGGGACCTAAAATGACACCTGGGGCAGGAGGCTGGAACCTCCAGTGCCACTGTCACCCTCGGCACGGTCAGACCTGTGGGCTGGGATTTCTCTCTGTTCTGGGCACTGAACTGACACTTTGAGACCTGAAGGGACAGAAATGCAGATGGTTTGGAACTCGCCTGGCTTTGAATTTGTTCTGTTTTGTCTTGGGGGAACCCAGAGCATCTTTTTAAAGTCATGTTGAAAGCTTTGGAAGGTTTTCAAAGAAACCCACGATTAATGTTGTTACTTGTTCCATCTCTCTTAACTTGCAGCCAGTAAAATCTGTATCAGTTTCTGACCAAATGGGCAGATGAGGTTGCTGGGCTCATACTGGGGCTTAGGCCAGGAGGTTTTGGTGGAATCACAGAATGGTTGAGGTTGGCAAAGACCTCTGAGATGGAGCCCACCCTGTGCCCGATGCCCACCTTGTCCCCCAGCCCAGAGCTCTGAGTGCCACGGCCAGTCCTGCCTTGGGCACCTCCAGGCCTGGGCACTCCAACCCTCCCTGGGCAGCCCCTGCCAAGGCCTGACCACCCTTGCCAGCAGCAAATCCCTCCCCATGTCCCCCCTGGCCCTGCCCTGGCCCAGCCTGAGCCCGTTCCCTCTGCTCCTGTCCCTGTTCCCTGGGAGCAGAGCCCGACCCCCCCCCGGCTCCCCCGTCCTGGCAGGGACTTGCAGAGCCACAAGGTCCCCCCTGAGCCTCCTTTTCTCCCGGCTCCGCCCCCCCAGCTCCCTCCGCCCCTCCTGCTGCTCCAGCCCCCTCCCCGCTCCCTTCCCTTCCCTGCTGCTCCAGCCCCTCAATGTCTCTTGGCCAGGTGGGTTTTTAACTCACACCTTCTTAGGCTGAAGTGAGGTTTGGTTTGTAAAGATCTTGCCAAGCATTTGAATCCAGAACAGGTAAAAACATCTGTGAGAGATCTGAGCTTTCAGTATTTTGCTGCTGGAAGGTCCATGTTGGTTCCCAAAGATGCTCCTGTACTTGCTGGAGATGCAGAAATAACATTTAAAGTGTTTTTCCTCCTTTTGTACACAATTGTGTCTGCTTCAGTTACTTATCCCTGAAGTTGATGGGAACTGAAAGATGAAGGTAAACTGAATTATCAGAAATGGTTAAAATAGCCTTTGAAAGAAGATAGTGCCAGTCTACTTGAATATATATAAAAGGTTTATCTTTTCTCTTCCTGGGGTTAGATGTGTCCCCCTGGAATCACTTCTAGATCACTTTTTTCCACTAGGAAGAGACTTAGGCCAATAAAGGAGTATTTTTTATCAATTACTTATATTAATGTTTGAGTGCTGAGAAGAGGGAGATTGTAATATGGGCCAAGAGTATGAAGAGCAAAGAAATGAGTAAGAGCTTCAGGTATTTTGGATACACAGGGAAATGAGGGAATGAAATCTGTCTTTGTGGGGTTTTTGTTCAAATTAGGAAAGAAAAGTAAAAATACTTCATATTTTTACTGCAATCTAAGATGACTAAATATAAACACCTTTATATAATTAATTTAATTTTACTCTTCAACAAAATATTTTTGCAGTTCAGAAATTATTTTAAACTATTTAAATGAAATGTTAATTGAAGTCAGAGCAATTCAGAATCCCAAAGCAGATGGAAAATGGTAACTTTTGCTGCCAGTACAGATGTGCCCTGAGTTTTTATTCAAGGCCTTCATCCCAATTCCGTTTCATTTTTAATTGTGAATGGGCTGAGAGGGGAAGAAAGCTTTTATTTGAACCACCAGGAATATTTGTTCCTTTGGCTCAGAAAAATGGCAAAAAGTCCCTCAACTTCCTTTACTGCACCTTGAGCTCAGCCCAAGCTGTGCCACAAACTGCCCTTCTGGTGTGGGTTGAGTAAAGGTTATTTCTGACCATCAATAGGTATGAGCAGTTTCATCCTCATGCAGCAACCCCAGTTAAACAGTGTTCCTGCCAGTGAAATGCAACATCAAGAATTGAACAAACTCAGATGTCATAATTTGTAAATTAACCTTTTGTCTTTCCCTGTTCTTCTCTTTGGCTGATGAGGCTGAGTTTCAGTGCAAACCAATGTGTGGAGATGGTTATCAAATCCTAAAGGTCAGAGGCTCCTCTGGAACGGATCTTAAAGGTGCAAATAAAATAAAACAAAATTGACTTTAAGGAAAAAAAAAATCTTTGGCTGATTAAGACATTTAATGAGTGAATTGGAACATCCAGAAGGAAGCATGTGGAGTTGCAGGTATGAACCCAAATGCAGAGTTTCCAGAGGAGCAGGAGGTCAGCCCAGGAGCTCTGGGGAAGGGCTGTGGCTGTAGCTGGGCAGGGATGGAAGGGCTGAGCTGAGTCCCCTCGTGCTGGAGGAGGAGGAGGAGCTGCTTCCTCAGGCCGTTACCTACAGCTGATGAGCTCCAAGAAGAGCGAAACCTGCTAAGAAAGGTCCTGTAGTATTGGCCTAAACCTGGGAGTGCCTGGCTGGGGGAACCCCAGGGACCTGGGGCAGGGCCAGGGAGAGCAGCCAGGGGGGTGTGGGGGGAAATATGTACATGTATATGTAATACCTGCCTGTGTTGGGGGTGGGAGGGAGCCTTCCAAGGTAAGGAAGAGGGAGAACCCTGCAACAGAAGAGTGGAATGTACACAGGGAAAGGAAAAAATTCAGACAAGAGACTTTTAAGTTTATGGTGCCATTCCAGATGTTTTAGGTGGTGACTGAATGGGGGATTCTCCACATTTATTGGTGTGGGATTTATAATTAGCTCCTCTATTAACTGTGTCAGAGGTTGCTCCTGAGGCAATACAAGTGTTGTACCTGTTGAAAGGGGGCCAAGGTGAATGGATGAAGGGAAATGGCAGAATTTTTGAGGTTTACATCAAACACAATCACCTGCAGTTTTCTAAGGTATTATATATATTTGTGCTTTGAGCTGAACATCACTTTTCAACATGTGTTTCTGAGTAACTGACTCCCCATCCCTGGCAGAGTCCAAGGTCAGGCTGGACAGGGCTTGGAGCACCCTGGGCCACTGGAAGGTGTCCCTGCCCATGGCAGGGGGTGGAACAGGAGGAGTTTATGGTCCCTTCCCACCCAAACCATGCAGGGATTCCATGGCTGTGTGTCTGAGTGGGTTTTCCCACGTGTGCCCATGGAACATGAGCAGCCATCCCAAGAATTCTCAGCTGCCACATGGTCCCAGTCTGGGTGTGTTCCTTGGCATTTCTCTCCTGCATTGTGCCTCAAATGCTTCAAAAACAACAAGGCACAACCGACCAAACAAACAAACAGAACCCAGCCCAAAAATCCTCCCATTCCCCCCTCCCCTTCACAGAACCCACCCCAAGCAGTGCAGGAGCAGCTGCTGTTTGCCCTGGCTGTGCTGGGAGCTGAGCTCTGGGATCTGCATCCCAAACATTGGGGTAATTACTGTGCCTTTGGCTCATTCCTGTTCTGAGCTTGAGGGGCTTCCCAGCCTTCCCCTTCCCAGCCTCATCCCCGAGGGATCCTCCTGGGCCTCATTGTTTGGGAATTAAACCCAGGGTTGTCAATTATTGTGGTAGATTCTGATTTGACTCTTCTAAATATCTTCCAGGTGATGTGGGGATTGGTCTCTTCTCCCAGGGCACAAGTGACAGGGTGAGGGGAAATGGCCTTGGGTTGCCCAAAAGGAGGGTCAGGTTGGATATTGGGAACAATTCCTTCCTGGAAAGGGCTGTCCAGCCCTGGCACAGCTGCCCAGGGCAGGGTGGAGTCCCCATCCCTGGAGGGATTGAAAATCCATGTGGGTGTGGCCCTTGGGGACATGGTCAGAGGTGGCCTTGGCAGTGCTGGGGGATGGTTGGACTGGATGATCTCAGATGTTTCCAACCCAAACGATTCTGGAGTCCTGTTCTATGGTTCTGTCTTTAGAATGTGTAACCCTGGTCCAGAAAGGCATTTCCAAGGTGTGTTCTGCCCTCACAGGAGCAGGGAAGAAGCAGCAAGGGGAGCCTGTGAAGCTGAAGAGCCCTTGTGGTTGTTCTGGGGAGCAGGTACAGCCTGGTGAGCCTGGAGGTGTCCAGGGCCAGGTTGGACAGGGCTTGGAGCAGCCTGGGCTGGTGGAGGTGTCCCAGTCCAGGGCACAGGGTGGGACTGGAGGGGCTTTAGGGTCCCTTCCCAGCCAAACCAGTGTGGGAGTTGAGGTGTGTGTAGGTAAGAGGTGGATGTGATGGTGTCAGTTCCCACATCTCTGCACCTTCTGTGACCTCCAGGGAGGTGAGACAGGAGCCCCAGGGACTGGGACCAGTTTGCAGAACTATGAATGGGCCTGGAAGCTGGAGCTTGATGAGGGACACGTGCCTGAAGCCCAAGGACAGGGACATCTTGTGTTGTTTTTATTTTTCCTGGTGTTACAGGAGATTCCAGTGTTGCTGTCCCTTATGTGGTGGTAAAATAATCTCTACTAAAACCAGTTTGAAAGGTGCAATCACTGATTTGTCCCTTGGAGTCCCTTTGGAGTGGAATTTAAAGGGGTACAGTGGGAATAAAGGTGATTTCTGGAGCAGTACCTGGGGGGCTTCAAACTGACTTGCATCTTTTACGTGATGGGGAAATAAAGAGAAATATTCCAAAACCTCTGAGATTTGAGGCAGTGTTTGAGGGTACCTGGAGCTTGACCAGGGTGAATCTCAGGGACAAAGTATCCCAGTGCCCAGGACATTGAACTGCTCCTGCCTGCAGGGAGGGACAGGTGAGTTCCTGGGGAGAAACCTTGCCTGAGGCACTCTATGTTCATTGAATTTTAAAAAAATGAATTTATTTTAGGAAACTGCAAAAGAAAAGAACCTTTTACATAGCTTCAAAAAATGCCATTGAGGTGTTTTTCTTTAAGAAAATAAAGGTACAGCAGCACTTTGGTTCCAAGTCTTTGGTTTGCTAATGTGGGGAAGAATAAGGCAATAAAATGTATCTGCAGGTTATAACCACACGTGATTATTTTCCTTTCATGAAAGGTAAAAAAGAAGGGTTTTGGTGGGTCTCAAGCTGCATGTGGTGGGTGTTTTCAGCAGGACCTGGGGACAGGCACAGCCCTCCCTTCCCTGGTGACATTCCAGGCTGGTGCCATGGGGGTGCAGGGGCTGAGCCAGTGGCTCCTGGACCTCTTGGGGCAATGGGAGGAGAATGGGGTGGGAGTTGTGCCTTTTTTGGGTTTTAAACACTGCAAAACCATGTTTAAGGGGTTTTGAACCATTGGTTTAAACTTAAGGTTTTAAACCATAAGTTGGTGAATTTGGTAACAAAAGAATAATGTAGTAATCAAGTAAATTATTAATTAGATTTTACACTGATAACTGAATTAACCTGTTTTTTTTTCCACTGGAGTTGACTGGAATTTGGTGTTTTTTAGGGCTGTGTAGTGCCATGAGAGGTGCTGAATTGTCCCTGTGCCCCCTTCCCTTCCTCTCTGTCGCTGTCACTTCTTTAATTTCCCTCCTAGGAAAGGCAGGTGTGTGTCACCAAAATACATGGGTTTATTTCCAACTTAATTATCTTTAAGTTCTTGACTTCCCTGACAAGTATGATGTGACCTTGGGCATTGGGTTTCAAAGTTCAGTGAATTTTGACAAGTTTTATTTAAAGAGAAAAGCCCCCAGCCCCGAGATCCCCACAAATGCTGGAGCTCTTGTCCAGCCCCAGGGATTCTGTGATGCTGCAGAGAGAGGGGTGACCCTGGGTGTGTTTTCTCCTCCCCAAAGGAGCCCCAAAGGCCCCAACATGCAAAATCACCTTTTGGCTCAGCTGCTCCCAGAGAGGCCTCTCTTGCTTTGTTTTGCAAACAAAGCCCCTTTGAACACAGAGCAATTCCTTATGTGATATTTCTGTCTATATTAATGCTGCTCTGAGTTTTTCCAACTTGGGATGAGCAACTAAACTGTTCAGAATGAATGTTTCCTGTGCTGTGTCCCCTTTAGGAGGTGTTAACGAGCCTGAAGTGTGTGTGTGGTGTGGAATATGATAATTATGGAGAGATTTCTGTCTTTCTGCTGGTCTTTTCAGTCACCAAGTGGGATCAGAGTGTTTTGGTTGAGGGATAAAACCACGTTGTTCACAGCGAGTTGGTTTTGTAGGAGCAATTGTGACACAAACAGTGTTTGCCATTTTTGTCTGCAGGATGATTGAGGAGAGTGGGAAGAGGAGGAGGACCATGGCAGAGAAGAGGCAGCTGTTCATGGAGATGAGTAAGTAGGAGATTTGAAGGCACAGTGTCATTTGTTCTTTCCTGAGAGCTCTGCTGTGGCAGCTGCACCAGGGCATTCACATCTCATCCCACAAGACAAGAAAAGGGAAAAGGATCCAGGGGCTCCTGGGGCTGCTCAGCAGCAGAAGGCAAAGGGTGGGTCACACCTCTCTGGAAGGTCATTCATTCTGGGCTTTTGGGAAGCTCCTTTTTAAGGAATATTCACATTTCTCATCTCTGGCAATATCTGAAGTTTGTGAACAATGATTAAAACAAACAATGGCAACAGACAGAGCACCTTTTGCCTTCCAAAATTGAAATATGGCCCTGCAATGCTGGTGTGACTCAGGAGAGAAAGGGTTTGGGGGTTGGTTTGTACAGGAGCAGTCTCTGGAAGAGAGGCTGTGATTGTTAAAGTGTTGTATGTTTGAATGACATCCCCTTGTTTTACTGTGCTGTGGGAACTGAGGGAAACTCCCAGATTGGGCCATCATGGTTTTAATTCCAGTTACAGACTGAGGGAGGTCTTTATTAAAACTAAATACTGATACTGTTTTGTTGAAGGAATTCCAGAGTATTTATCATGGCATCATGGAATGGTTTGGGATGGAAAGGACTTTAAAAGTTCACCCCTTTCCATGAGGAAATCCTTCCTGTTGTCCAGCCTTGTGTCCTGCAGGAGATCTCAGACCCTGCAGCAGCTCCAGGTCCTTGTGCTGCTGTCCCAGGGCTGGGGCAGCTCTGCAGGGGGGTGTCCCCTGAGGGGCAGAGAGGCAGGGTTCCTCCCTTGTGTGCTGGATGTGAGGATGCCTGGGAGGTCACTGCTGTCCCTGAGCTGGCTGTTGCAGAGGACAGAACCCCCTGTCTCTGTTCCAGGGGCCCAGAACTTCGATGTGATCCGGCTCTCCACGTACCGCACGGCCTGCAAGCTGCGCTTCGTGCAGAAACGCTGCAACCGTAAGTGGGGCACCCTGGGCACTGCCCAGCCCTGCCTGGGCATGGGGGGTCCTCCCTGGGCACCTCTGGGGGCAGGCACAGGCAGCATTCTGTCAGGCAATGGCAGCTCCTCCTTCAATTTTAACCTTCAACAGGTCAAATGGATTGTTAAAAAGAGGCGACGATCTTTGATGCTCCGTAATCTCTTCAGGTTTTTTCTTTAATGTTCAGAAAATTTAAAATCTAAGGGCCAGCACAGTGTTTCATTGCCCTCAGTGCTGAGTGCAGGCAGCTGAAGCTGTTTGAGGTGCTGTCACAGAGCACCTGCCAGTGTGACACAGGGACAGTCCCTGTGTGAAGGTGTCTGGCTCTGTCCTGGGGTCCCTCAGGACATGTAGCAACCATAAAGGATGGTGTAAGTTCAACCCACACTGTCAGTGTAAGTGTTCTCCTTCTCTTCCATGGCCCCCTGAGCTTGGGTAGCTCCCCAAAGCACAGGTGGGTCCCAGGTGAGACACTTTGTGTTCCACCCGTGCCAAGCTGGAGCAGCAAAAGGCTAGACAGGTGAAGGTGAGCAGGAGCAGATCCCTCCTGCCAGGGCAGAGCAGCTGCAGTGTCTGCTGTGGTGGGGGCCAGGAGAGGAGCTCAGGTGTCCCAGGAGAGGAGCTCAGGTGTCCCAGGAGAGGAGCTCAGGTGTCCCTGGTGTCCCAGGAGAGGAGCTCAGGTGTCCCAAGAAGGTGTCCCTGGACTGTGTGGGTGGCTCAGATTTTTCACTCTTGGTGAAAAGTGTTAGCTCTTGGCTGTAGTTCCTGGCTCAGAATTCAGATCTCCCTGACAGCAGAGAGGTGTTAAGGAATGCTGGTTACAGTTTGTCACTCTGGGCCCAGTTCAGCAGTGCCCTGCCCATGCCCTGGGCAGCCTTTGCCATCCCTGGAGCTGGGGGTGAGGTAGTTGAGAGCTGTGTCTGGACCACAGGCTGATCCAGAGTGTGGATTGTAGCTTGACTTCTGTCCTTGGGTGGTTTTTGTGTGAGAAATATAAAGCCAAGTTGAATGTAAGAAATGTTGAAGCTCACACTGACTCCCAGCCCTTTGAGCCACCCCAGGAGAGGAGAATGCAGGAGCCCACCCTCTGCAGCTGCTGCAGCCCTTTGTTTGCATTGCTGCTGATCCTTAGGTGTCTTCTTCACTCTCATGCATAGCTTGAAGTTTTGAAACATTACAAAATGCTCTTTAATGTGGTTCTGCAGATCACTTACTGTGGTTTGGGAAATGTGTTCTTCCCGTTGTTAACACTCCTTAGATATGTGCTCATACATGGCAGAGTTATCTGGGGGAATGCTTTGGAGTTCTGGACGTGTTTATGGAGCATTATGCTCAGGATTTGGCAACTGGATCAACTGGAACCAGTCACAGTTCTACTGGAACATCAAGTTCCTCCTTCGATACTCTGCTAGTCAGCATGAGGGGGTTCAGAATTACTGTCAACAATTTGTGGTGAATTTAGAATATCAGAGAATCATGGAATGGTTTGGGTGGGAAGGCACCTTAAAGCCCATCCAGTCCCACCCCCTGCCATGGGCAGGGACACCTCCCACCAGCCCAGGGGGCTCCAAGCCCTGTCCAGCCTGGCCTTGGACCCTTCCAGGGATGGATCCAGGGGCAGCCACAGCCTCTCTGGGCACCCCTGCCAGGCCCTGCCACCCTTGCAGGGAGGGATTCTGGCTGCTGTCTCTCTCAAAAGGCAATCTCTAACTCTGCTAAAACCCACTGCATGCTGGGGGAGGGTGGCTTTGCTCCTCTAGGAATTGTTTCTGACAGAGCACCCAGATGTTGCAGGGTGGAATACCAGGCAGAGGAGACACTGCTCTGGTCCTTTAAACAGCTGTGAGTATCAACCCAGGGGTCTGTCTCTCCCTTTGAGTACAAATAACTGTTCATTCCAAAGAAATGCTAACACAGTTCTCATAAGCACTGCCATCAGAGTGACCTTGCATGCCTTATAGAATAGAAGTTAATTCTTTTTCCTTTATTTTTAGTTCATCTTGTTGATATCTGGAATATGATTGAAGCCTTCCGAGATAATGGCCTTAACACTTTGGATCATAACACAGAGATCAACGTGTCCCGACTAGAAACAATCATTTCATCCATCTACTACCAGCTAAACAAACGCCTTCCTTCTACTCACCAAATCAGTGTAGAGCAATCCATCAGCCTCCTCCTCAACTTCATGATAGCAGCATATGACAGGCTAGTAACTGCTCCACTTGTATCCTTGCACTAATCTGCTCTCTGAGGGAGCTGAGCACAGCCAAGCCCTGCATGAGTGTGGCAGTGTGGCCGTGGGCTGGGCCTGGGGGGGTGGGAGTGTGTCACACACACACACACACACAGGGTGGTGCCTGCAGACACTGGCACTGCCACAGCAGCAGGGCTGGGCTCCAACCTTGCTTTCTGAAGGGATTTGGAGCCTTCTGGGCCTGGGGGGAGCTGTGGGGTGAAACTGTGCTGCTGTCACAGGGCACGCCTTGACCTGGTGGTTTAGCACTGGTTTGAGAAGTGAATGTTTAATTGTAAACTGCTCAAAAGGACCCTCTTCTAATGCTGCCTTGTTTGGACAGTCAGTTTGCATCCTCTTCCAATGTGCTGTGACCCCAGAAAGGCCAGTTCTCCTTTCCTGGCTGGAAGCAGCTGGATTTCTTGCTCAGGGTTGTCCAGGCATTTCCTTGTGTCCAGTCTTAGGAGTTTCTTTCCAGCCTGTTTCCTCAGGGGTTGCTCTGCTGCTCTCGAGTAGCTCTGCTTCCCTGGGCTCTCTGAGCAGCAACTGCAGGGCCTTCACTGGGGTTGGCACTTCTCACTTTGGTCTCCTTGTTATTCCAGTGGGATCTGTCTCCTGCTTTTGCCCCACTGAGGGGTTTTCCCCAAGACAATCCCCAGCAGTGAACATGCCAAATAATTGTTCTGTTTGTGATGTCCACACTTAGATCCTTTCCTATTGTCACAACTTCATTTTGCCTCTAAAGAGATGCTGAGCTTGTCCCTCCAAATCCAAGACCTGAGAACAGTCCCTGTCTCACTGAGGGAGGATAAAACCAGCACAATGTTCAGAGCAGGGACACTGTGACAGCAGAACCAAGGGGAGAGTTTCTGTTCTGAACTGGCCTTAATTGAGAGAAGTTGTAAGGGTTTAGTTATTCTTGGATCACACTAGAAAACAGAGACTTTCAAACCAGAAATGCTCATGTTTTGGGGAGCTGCCTCACGAGAGGGAGGCTTTAGTTGCAGGTATGTTTCTGTCCCCCACTTTTCCCCAAACCTGCAAGCTCTGCCTTTCCTGCAACCCCATCAGAGTGCAGCAGCTTCCCTTTGCCTCCCTCTGCCTGGCCCGTGGGGTGTGGGAGCAGCTGGGATGCTGCAGGGGAGCCCTGGAACCAGAGGAGAGGCAGGGCTGAGGCTCCCTCTGCAGGAGCTGAGGAGTGTGGCTGGCAGTGAAAATGCACATTGTGCTGCTGGAATTGCCCCCTTGGGCAGGCTCTGGTGCTGCTGGAATTGCCCCCTTGGGCAGGCTCTGGTGCTGCTGGAATTGCCCCCCTGGGCAGGCTCTGGTGCTGCTGGAATTGCCCCCCTGGGCAGGCTCTGGTGCTGCTGGAATTGCAGCCTTGGGCAGGCTCTGGTGCTGCTGGAATTGCCCCCTTGGGCTGGGTGCTGCTGGAATGCACAGAGAGCCAGAGTTCCTTCCAGCTTGTGCTGCTGGGACCATCACAGAGCCTTTAGCATTCCACCAGACAGGTACAATCCCAGAGTCATGGAGTGGTTTGGGTGGGAAGGGACCTTCCAACTCCCACAGTTCTACCCCCTGCCATGGGGAGGGACACCTTCCACCAGCCCAGGGTGCTCCAAGCCCCATCCCACCTGGCCTTGGACACTTCCAGGGATGGGGCAGCCACAGCTTCTCTGGGCAATGCCAACAGCTCAGCAAGCTCTCAGGCCTTTCCTAGGAATTCAGCCTGAGTGGATGCCCCTGAAGGAGGAATGTGTGGTCTGATTGCTCTGGAGAGAACATGGTGGGAGAGCTGGCACTGCTGGAATGCTGCAGTGGATCTCTGGGAGGGACAGGCAAGGAGTGGGAGTTGCCCTGGAGCTCTGCCTGGGAATGGGTGAGGAGCCAGTTGGGGTCTCAGTCAGGCTGAGATGGACATGGACATCCTCACTGTGGGATGTGCTGCAGAGGAGGATGAGGAAGGAGTGTGTACATGAGGAAGGAGCCTCATGTAAACAGGCCTGGCCTGATTTAAGCAAGTCCCCAGTTCTCTTTCCAATCCTGTTTTTTACAGGAGATTCAAAGTCATAGAGGAAGTTTTGCCTTTTTTCCTTCTGATGGGAAATCAGTAGATGGAATGGCATTGGTGCAAAGGTTTGAGCAAATTGCTCAGTGACTGCCCCTCTAGGAAAGTTGCAGGGAAGGAGTTTGGGGCTTTTCTTGCTTAATAAACAGGATATCAGCAGGAGCCCAGTGCCTGATGGCATCAGGATCTCCTTTCCCAGGGCAGGTTTGTGTCCTGTGAGCAGACACTGATGGCTTTGGGCACTTGATTGTTCTGGAAACTAACTCAAAATTGAGGTGTCCTTTGATACAAAATCAATGTGTATTAAAAAGTAAAAGGGGAGGGTGCTGAGGCTGGAGGTTTGAATTCACAGGGGAGCTTTGCTCAGGTAGAAGTGGAAGTCAAGGCTTGAAGGGGATGAACTTTTTGGACACCAGTTTCAGGTGTGTGCTGGGCTGGTCTCACAGTGTGGGCAGGACACTGGGGGGATCCTGCCTCTCTGCCCCCTCAGGTGAGACCCCCCTGCAGAGCTGCCCCAGCCCTGGGAACAACAGCACAAGGACCTGGAGCTGCTGGAGAGTCCAGAGGAGGGACGGGAGATGCTGCAGGGCTGGAGCCCCTCTGCTCTGGAGCCAGGCTGGGAGAGCTGGGGGGTCACCTGGAGAAGGGAAGCTCTGGGTGACCTAACTGTGGCCTTCCAGGACCTGAAGAGAACCTGAAAGATGGAGAGGGACTATTTACAAGGGCTTGGAGTGCCAGGATACAGGGGAATGGCTTCCCAGTGCCAGAGGGCAGGGTCAGGTGGGAGTCTGGGAAGCCATTCCTCCCTGGGAGGGTGGGCAGGCCCTGGCACAGGGTGGGCAGAGAAGCTGTGGCTGCCCCTGGATCCCTGGGAGTGTCCAAGGTCAGGTTGGACGGGGCTTGGAGCACCCTGGGCTAGTGGGAGGTGTCCCTGCCCATGGCATGGGGTGGGATGGGATGATCTTTAAGGTCCCTTCCAACCCAAATCATTCTCAGGGTCCCTGTAGTTAAGTCTCACTTTTTTCACACACAGAGGGAGTCCCAAATTGTTCCTTTGGGAAAGCTCTTGTAAAGACAGAAACTAAGACAGTTGAGATCTTTACCTGTTGTGAACTTCATTCTGTTTCTATTCATTGCAGTAAATATTGAGCGTGTTTAATTTTCTCTCTTAGTTCAGGTTTTCCCAGCAGTGGTTAAAGGGTGCTGGGTACCAACAGTGATGGCTCTGGGATCACCATTCCTCTTCCCAGAGCTTCCCACAGCTGGAGCTCCAGGAGAGGGGATCTCACCTCTGCAGACAGCAGTGTTTGAAAGCTGCTGAGTCTGTATTAGAGAAACAGCCCATTGTACTTCAGGAGCTTCTCAGCCTGAGAGAGTGGAATGGGAGATGCTACCAGAGAATACTATTTCCATATTAACTCTTGAGTGTGAAAGGGAACTAAAAGGGATTTGGTTCCTTCCTGGTGTCTCCACCTGCTTGCTCATCTGTTGTTGGTGTTGGACCTTGTCCTTCAATATTGTGAGCCAAAATCTCCTGCAAATAATCCTGTTCATAGCAGTGGCCAAGGCACGTGTTAGTGCCCATCTCCTTCCCACTGCACCAGGGAATCCAGCATTGTTTGGGTGGGAAGGGACTTCAAGCCTCATTTAATTCCACCCTCTGCCATGGGCAGGGACACCTCCATCTGTCCCAGGGTGCTCCAAGCCCTGTCCAACCTGGCCCTGGACACTTCCAGGGATCCAGGGGCAGCCACAGCTTCTCTGGGCAACCTGTGCCAGGGCCTGCCCACCCTCCCAGGGAAGAATTCCTTCCCAACATCCCATCCATCCCTGCCCTCTGGCACTGGGAAGCCATTCCGTGTCCTGTCCCTCCATCCCTTGTCCCAAGTCCCTCTCCAGCTCTTTGTACATTCTCCCTTCAGGGTATATTCTGCTTTCTCTTGATCTCTCCCCACACTCCTCACATGCCAGTACAAATGGCCTGTATTTAATTGCAGGTATTGGAATTTATTTGAATTCTGTTCTTCCCTTTAGAGGGCCTTGCAGTTCCCTGGTGGGGCTCAGTCTGCACCACTGTCTGTGGGCAGGGACTGGGTGCAGTTGTCTTTGGGGACAAGTTTCTCAGAATTCCAGCAGCTTTTACCCACCTTTGCCAGCTGTGCAGTGTTTTAACCCCCCAGGCCTCCCCCTGTGTTCCTGGTGCTTTCACTCCCTCAGCATCTCATCCTGAACTCCTTTCTGGAGTCAGGGATAACCCCCATGTGTGTCCCTGCATATCCTGCTGTGTCAGAAGGTTCTTTCCTGCTTTCTGTGGAGCCAAATCCCTTTTCTCTTGCTGCCACAGAACTGACTCCCCCAATGTGCCATTGCTCCCATGGCACAGCAGCTTTAATCACTTTGATTGCAATTAAACCTTGCTCCCAGGGTCCCTGTTCTGGTGGTGCCCCCAGGATCCCACACAGCTTCTCTGGTACCTCTCAGTTCAGGTGCAGGTTCAGAATGAAATGTGTTTGCACATCACAGTTTAAATTAAGGACTAAAACTTTAAAGCAACTCACAAAGGGCAGTAGAGAGAAAAATGAGGAGCTTTACAATGAACAAATGTATTTTAATGAGAAAATGAATTAGCACTGTTATATTAGAACAGTTATGGGGGGGAAAATACAAAAGTACAAGTGTCAGGCTCTTTATCTGGGAATTTTTCTTAATTCTGCAAGAAAATTTGATTTGTGATTAGACACTTGTTAACTCCTAATATATTAAAAATGCTTGTGGTATCCTTGTTTGAATGTTATATTAAATAGTTTGGCAGACCTTAGTAGTTAATGGAGATATATATATAGAGAGAGAGGTGTATATATATATATAGTAGTATAATGATTTATACATTCCCTCCTAGGCCTTAAGTGTTTCTGTGAGTGCCATTCCCTGCTGGGATTGCTCACCCTGTGATTTTCCCCACAGTGAGGGCCACGGGAAGCTGACAGTGTTCTCAGTGAAAGCCATGTTGGCCACCATGTGTGGGGGGAAGATCCTGGACAAGCTGAGATGTGAGTATTCTCCAGAACTCCAGCTGGTGGGGGAAATGCTGCAGTTCCACATGTGTTTGTTGCAGTAAGTTGGGGAAGCTTTTTTTTGCTGCAGTCTTTACCCTGACCTGAAGCTGCTGGGAATGCCAGGATCACTGGGGTTGGAAAAGAGCTCCCAGGCCATGGAGTCCAGCTGGGACTGATCCCACCTTGGAGTCCAGCCTGGGACTGATCCCACCTTGTCACCCAGCCCAGGGCACCAAGTGCCACTCCTCTGAAGCAGAGAGTGTTCCCCACCTGCCTCCACAGGTCTGCTGTGGTGCAAACCAGCCTGGGATCCAAACCCCAAATCCTGCTGGACAGGGAGGTGGAGCAGATTCCTCAGCCTGGGATCCAAACCCCAAAGCCTGCTGGACAGGGAGGTGGAGCAGATTCCTCAGCCTGGGATCCAAACCCCCAAATCCTGCTGGACAGGGAGGTGGAGCAGATTCCTCAGCCTGGAGAGGACACTGGTGGTGTGGCAGAGTGTTCTGCTAAAGCCTGGAGAGCAGCATGGAGAGGTGCTGGATGGGAAACAGCTGCTCCTTCCCCTTCCAGGGCAGCAACTGCAATGAGCAGGGACAGATGGGAGCAGCAGAGACCAATTCTGCTTTAACTTTCCCAAAGGATGGGGTGGGGATCAAACAGCCACCCCCCTCAGTTGCTCCTTGAACCAATTCCACTGAAGGAAATCCATCCCAGGCTGCAGAGAGCAGAGGGACTCCAGGGAGGGGAGGAACATGCTGGGAATGTGCCAGCCCAACCATCTGCTCTTGGGATGAGCAGCCTTCTGATCTCTCTGCCTCAGCTGTTCTCTTATTCCTTATTTCTTCCTCTGGTCATTAGGAACATGCTAACTTGGTTTGTCCATCTTCTCTCCCACCTGACTCCCTTCATCACCAAACGACTCCTGTTTGCAGGTTCCTTGTGCCCCTGATTCCAGCCCTTTCCTGAGCAGGCTGGCAGCTCCAGCTCAGCTGGACCACGAGGCTTCTGCAAATCCTGGAAGTTGTGTTTTTAATGTTCTCTCATTTCCTAATCTATGTGAATGATTGGAACTTGCTCTCTGTACTTGCACATGCATGTCCCCCCAGCCCAGCCTGAGGCTGTTTCCCTTTGTCCTGTCACCTGTTGCCCTTTGAAAGGGCATGTGACTGTGTAATTAATATCCCATTAATTTTTATAATTTCCAATTTCATTCCTGATTTCCTGTGTGGAAGTTACCCACTTTGACTGCAAAACCCTTTTTATGGCTGCAAGATACTGGTGAGCAGGGTTTGATTCTTTAAAATTTTAATATAGCCCTGACAGAGCCTGTTCTATTTTATTTCATTTTGAGTTTGATACCTTTAATTACTTTAAATTTATTTTTTTTAAATCATTTGACTCCTTCCAGCTGCTTAATTCTAAATACAAGTGTGTTGTGTCCCTGTTGTGTTGTACCTGTCCCATCTTGACACGTTCATTATAGACCTTCAGTTCTTGTGCTGGGCCAGTTCTGGGGGGATTCTGCTCCAGAATGGAGTAGGATTCTGTAAGTTTGGCTCTAATTAATTCTAGTTGTTTCCATACCTTTGCTTTGTGTGTAGTTTCATCCTGACTTTTCTTCCACATCCTATTTTCAGGTTAAATCTAATTTTTCTGGCTGGCTTATTTTTCTAAAATACAGAAATACACTATTCCCCATGACCCCCATTTTTTCCCTTTTTTTTCTCCCCATTTCCCCCCCATTATTCCTAGTAGGTTTTATAACATTATTCACCAACAGCTTCAGACCTTCCCTTCAAGCTGGTCTGTTCAGCCAGTAATAAAAATTCAATGTACCTTTATCCCTTTTAAGTTAGACCTTGTTGTCTTTTCCCTGAGCTGAAGGTTCCCTCAGGAGACTGGAATAATTCACAGAATCCCAGAATGGTTTGGGTTGAAGGGACCTCAAAGCTTACCCTGTTTGCCCCCCCTGCCAGGGCAGGGACACCTCCCACTGTCCCACATTGCTCCAAACCTTGTCCAGCCTGGCCTTGGACACTCCCAGGGATGGATCCAGGGGCAGCCACAGCTTCTCTGGGCACCCTGTGCCAGGGCCTGCCCACCCTGCCAGGGAGGGATTCCTTCCACACACCTGAGATCCAACACAAGATCTGATTCCCCTTCCCACCTGCACAACTGCTGTGCTGTTCTGGGGAAGGGGTCAGTGCACCCCAATTCCTGAGGGCTGGAACTGGGGAAGGGGCTGGAGCAGCAGGAGGGGCTGAGGGAGCTGGGGGGGCTGAGCCTGGAGAAAAGGAGGCTCAGGGGGGACCTTGTGGCTCTGCAAGTCCCTGCCAGGAGGGGGGAGCCGGGGGGGGTCGGGCTCTGCTCCCAGGGAACAGGGACAGGAGCAGAGGGAACGGGCTCAGGCTGGGCCAGGGCAGGGCCAGGGGGGACATGGGGAGGGATTTGCTGCTGGCAAGGGTGGTCAGGCCTTGGCAGGGGCTGCCCAGGGAGGGTTGGAGTGCCCAGGCCTGGAGGTGCCCAAGGCAGGACTGGCCGTGGCACTCAGAGCTCTGGGCTGGGGGACAAGGTGGGCATCGGGCACAGGGGGGGCTCTGTGCAATCCTGGAGGGCTTTTTCAACCTCAGGGATTCCATGATCCTGTGATGGTTTTTAACTTCCATCCCCACACCATTGATTTGTACCATGTTTTTGTGAAGTCCTGCCAGGTTTGACTGTGACTTTTACAACTGTTTAGTCCAAGGAGGTTTCTCAGAGGGTTTTCTGTGTCTCAGGTTGCAGGAGTGATGCTGGGTGATGTTTGTCCTGCTCTGCTCCCTGCCTGTCCCTGTTAATGCACTGCAGGATCTTCCCTCTGGACTGGATGAGATGGGATGGAGGAAATGGGGAGATCTGTATCATGGCATATTGGAATACCTGTATTTATAAATTTTATCTTGGTAGCAAGTGATGAGAAATTGAGTTCTGAACAAAAAGAAATGTCTCGGGGTTCAAATGGACTGAAACATTTTTTCCTCTAATAAATCTGTATTTACTGTAGGGCTTTGTTATATTTTCTTACAGATATTTTCTCTCAGATATCAGATTCCAACGGACTAATGATCTTTACCAAGTTTGAGCAGTTCCTGAAGGAGGTCCTGAAGCTCCCCACGGCCGTGTTTGAGGGCCCTTCCTTTGGGTACACAGAGCACTCAGTCAGGACCTGCTTCCCCCAGCAGGTAGGAGAGGGCTCCTTCTGCAGCATTTGGGGTTCCTGGCTCTGCTCTCTGGGCTCAGGGGGGTGGAGGGAGGGGGTCACTGATGTCCCAAGCAGTTTTCAGACAGCCTCAAATAGCCAGGTGAAGGATTTGGCAGCCTTTGAGCTGATTCCCCTCCCTGGAGCTGCTCTGCAGTTCCCAGAGAGCAGCAGGGATGGGATGAGCCATTCCTTTCCCAACACATGGAATGTGGCAGTGTGACTGTCTTGCCTTGATTTTATTAAAGCTTTTTCTCTGTGTTAAGGCAGATTAGGTTCAACAATTCACTTCCTGCTGGCTGGGTCTGTACAAAACAAACACCTTCTGTACACACAGCAAAGTCGATTTCAGTTGTAATTTCGTTGTTCCAATGCTTTGTTTCTGGTTTGAGGTAACATAAATGGTGTAAATAATCCTTAATTCAACTGGGAAGCTGAACCTGGGGGATCTCGAGCCTCACATTAAATGTTTAGACTCTGGGCATGATGATGTTCCAGAAGAAATATTTCTGCAGTATTTAGATTTAAAACCTATAATCACTAAATGTGAGTTAATTAGCAATTAATATATTTGGAATATGACACAGTGGGAAACAGCCTTTGATCTCAGAACTGCTGAGGCTCCAAATGTACATAGGATATTGGGAAGGAATTGGTGGCTGGGAGGGTGGGCAGGCCCTGGCACAGGTTGGGCAGAGAAGCTGTGGCTGCCCCTGGATCCATCCCTGGAGTGTCCAAGGCCAGGCTGGATGGGGTTTGGAGCACCCTGGGCTGGTGGGAGGTGTCCCATCCCGTGGGATGGGATGAGCTTTAAGGTCCCTTCCCACCCAAACTAGTCTGGGATCCCAGGATTATGTGACAGTCCATGAAATAGTCCTGGTAGATAGAAGTTGTGTCATAGAGAAATTTTACAGCTGAAGTAGATTTTGGTGTATAAAATTGAATTTATTCTATATTATCAAGTTCTCTTTTCTTTGCAGAAAAAGATCACGTTGAACATGTTTTTGGACACGTTGATGGCTGACCCTCCTCCCCAGTGCCTTGTGTGGCTGCCTCTCATGCACAGACTCGCCCATGTTGAAAATGGTAAATGGAATATACAACAAACCCCCAAATAACCCTGCAGCCAACCCAAGCAGCTCCCACCTCTTTGGTCTCCCTCTTGCTGGCAGATGCCTTGCCCCTGATGCAGCACTCCCTGAGCCTGGTTGTTCCAAAGCTCCCTTTACCCATCATTCTGAGGCTGTACCTTCAGCAGGACATGCAGTGCTGTCTCTGGGGTTATGGTGCCTCGGGGTTGGTTTATCAGAACACTGTTATTGCTTTCCCAAATCAGCACATCAGTGTTCTTTGGCTCAGGACACGGTGCTGCTTTTGTCCCCTTTTATCAGTAGGAATCTCTGCTGCCTGCAGGAGCCAGGGAAGGGACAGCTTGGAAAAGGAGGAGGAGAACCTACAGAGCCAGGCTGGGAGAGCTGGGGGGTCACCTGGAGAAGGGAAGGATCCAGGGAGAGCTGAGAGCCCCTTGCAGGGCCTAAAGGGGCTCCAGGAGAGCTGGAGAGGGACTGGGGACAAGGGATGGAGGGACAGGACACAGGGAGTGGCTTCCCAGTGCCAGAGGGTGGGGATAGATGGGATATTGGGAAGGAATCCTTCCCTGGGATGCTGGGCAGGCCCTGGTTCTGTTCCCTGTGCCTCACCTTTCTGGATGCATTTCCCATGGTAAGGTATCATTTCCTTCACCTCATTCTCATATTTCTCTTTGGCTTATTTCAAAGACAAGTGGAGCAGGCCTAGGATTATCTGTTCATGGTAGAAGAACAGGGAAGAAGAATTTATTGATTCTTATTTTATCCAGCTCGTGTTGGTGCTGTCAGACCTGACTGAATTTTCCAGTTCCCAGGATGTTCAGATTCAGGGGGACATTGGGAATTTCCTCAGTGTGAGTTAGGGAGGTACAAGAGGCAGGTGGGGAGGAGTGAGGGGATTCAGAGCAGGAGCCAGTCATGGTGCTCTGGATTGGCCTTTCTGGAAGCCTCTCAGGTGACTCCAGGGCACAGGGGTCTCCTTAGGCTGAATCCAACTGGTGTGATTGAGCTTTGCTGCCTCTCTGCCCACTCTGACCAGTCCTCAGTATTGTTGGACTTTCCTGGGGACCTCTGGCTCTGAGTGTGTCCAGGGAGGGAGAAATTTGAAGAACAAATACTGCCAGAACACATCAGATGGAACTGTTGTGTTGTCATCAACTCAAACAGGGTTGACCTGCCCAAAGTTACTGCTCTTCATTTGAAATCCTGCCTGGAATAACAAGCAGTGAATGGTGGGTTTGGAAGCTGCAGTGGAATGGGATGATCAAGGTTTTCCTAAACTTCATTTAATATTTGTTTTCCTTTGTTTTGCCCCTCTCCTGTTCCCCCTCCTGCCAGTCTTCCACCCCGTGGAATGCTCGTACTGCCACTGTGAGAGCATGATGGGATTCCGGTACCGCTGCCAGCAGTGCCACAACTACCAGCTGTGCCAGAACTGCTTCTGGCGAGGCCATGCCAATGGTCCCCACAGCAACCAGCACCAGATGAAGGAGCACTCCTCCTGGGTGAGCTGAGCTGGCCTGGGGCAGCCCCTCTGCTGAGTCCTGCAGCTTCCAGGGCTTAGGGCAGGAATCCCCAGCAGGGCTCCAGAGAGCTAAGGTGTATGAGCAGGTGAACTCTGCTGGGGTTATTTATTCTTACTGGGGTCAGTGTGGCTGATGGCCCAGGGGATGGTGGGGAAGGTGCCACATCCAGCTGGGTACAGGCACCAGTGGGGTCACACTGGGATCAGCACTGGGACCAGCCCTGTGTAACAGCTTTATTGGTGATCTGGATGAGGGCACTGAGGGCACCTCAGTCAGTCCATGGCAACACCAAGGTGGGTGGGATGTGGCTGTGCTGGAAGGCAGGAGGGCCCTGCAGGGGGATCTGGCAGGCTGGATCCATGGGCTGAGGTCAGTGGTGTGAGCATCAACAAGGCCAAGTGTGGGTCCTGCCCTTTGGTCACTGCAAAGCCCTGGAACACTCTGGGCTGAGGGCAGAGTGTCCTGGCATGGCTGCCCAGGGAGGGTTGGAGTGCCCAGGCCTGGAGGTGCCCAAGGCAGGACTGGCCGTGGCACTCAGAGCTCTGGGCTGGGGGACAAGGTGGGCATCGGGCACAGGGTGGGCTCCCTGGGCTGGGAGGGCTTTTCCAACCCAAACTATTCTGTGGTTCTCTGACACATAATGTGGATTTATTGGTGGTGGTTCCTGGGTTCAGGTGCTGGTGAAGGCACACAAGACAGCACCATCCTGCCCCTTAGCACGGGGGCTTTTCACATCACTCCCACTTTTCTTATGTTTTCCTCTTGTAGCTTAAAAGTCCCCAGGCACTGCAATACCTGTCCTGCCCAGAGAGGTAACCAGTTACCATGACTGCTGTGCTTAGATGGGTGCTTTATCCCATGGCACCTTTAAAGACAGTATTTCTTTAAGAGAAAAATACAGTATTGTCACTCTTCTGCCAGGTGTAAATATATGCCTTGAAAACTCTTAATGAAAAAGCCTTAAAGAAATTACCTGAGCAATAACATGCAGCTTGATAATCACAGCTCAAGAAATAATGGACAATTTTATGTAGAAAAACTTATTTTATGGCAAAAGATTAAAGCCAACCTTTTACTTATTCAAAGAGAAGTTCAGACAATGATTGGATTATAATTAGTAATTATGTTCACAAGGCAGTGCCATTATAGCATTGCTGTGTAATTTAGAAGATTGGTGCTGGATACCAGTCAGGAGTTGGGAGGCAAAGGAAAATTCAGTCTTAAATGTTGTCCTTTTTATAACTCTGTGGGTAATAAACCTGTGGAATGTTTAATCTCAGGTAAGTGTAGGTTATTATCCCCCTAAGTGTATATAAATCCGGTCTGGAATTTTTAATATAAAGATGTATCTAAATCATTCAATCCCAGACTGGTTAAGGTGGGAAGGGACCTTAAAGCTCATCCCATTCCACCCCTACCAAATCCTGGTCCCAGGAGGGGACACATTTGTTGGGTTTGTTTAAGCAACAAAGTGTTTTAAATGGGCTGAACAAGTGAGGGATTGTAAAATTGTTTATGAGAGACTGAGCTGTCTCCTACAAACCAAGCACAGAGGAGGGAGGGGCCTTTGGGAAAGGGGCCTCTGACCTATTATTTTCATTTAATGTTTTTGTTTTTAACTTCTGCAAGTCTTATGTGTCAGCCTTATGAAAATTGAAAATGCATCTTAATTTAAAAAGCATGTCCTAAATGTGGATCTGGAGTGCACTGCAGTTTCAGTGACTCCCTGTGTGTTTGCTCCCCAGACCTGCAGGGCTGAGCTTGGCTTTGCTGGTTTTAGCCAGGGCTAGTTCAGTCTTGCCTGCTGAAATGGCAGGTTTGGAGGACCCACAGTAAGCATTCATTTAGAGTACCTCATACTTAGTACTATTATTAACATACTTAGTAATAATTAGACTTGCTGTTAATATTATTAATGTAATTATTATTATAGGCTCTTCTTTCTGAAATTCTGAAGTGCCTTTGGTAGTTTTTCATACTGTAAATCATATAGTATGGTGATTTTTAATACATATAAATATATCTATTACTACAGTGAGGAAATATAATAAAATCTATTACTGTAGTGATTTTATATTTACAAGTTCAGGTAGAAACCTGTTTTTGAAAGAGGTTTTGCTGCATGAAAATGCTGCTTGTTGGGGCCTTTTGTGGGGTATAAAAACCTTCAAACACTTTCCAAATTTTTCCTTCTGGGCCATTTCAGTTTGGGTTTTATTGAGCAGCCCTGGCCAGGGTTCAGTGAGTTCTGTGCAGGCAGCAGAACCCAAAATCCAGCTGTTCCTTTTGGAAGCCTGGGGATTAGCTGAGCTTGTGCTGCTTTGGGGTTAGTTTGGTGAGCTTGAACAGTGTCAGCACTAATTTTTGGGGTAATTAAAATTGTTATTAGCATTATAATCAAATTCATTATTTAATTATTATTAGTGTTATCATTAAAATGCCCAGTTTGTACCTGAGGTGTGGATTTGGGGGGTTGTCAGCTGTAGGTTGGTCAGGATGCTTCTTGTGCTTTAAATAATGTAGTTTTAAATGACAAACATCCCCTTAACTGGTGACAATAATGTGGTTTTAAATGACAAACTGGTGCCTTTGGGNGCCCAGGTGTGCCCAGGTGTGCCCAGGTGTGCAGGAGGCCAATGGCCCCGGGGCTGTGCCAGCTCTGGGGTGGCAGCAGGGCCAGGGCAGTGCCCGTCCCTGTGCTGGCACTGCTGGGGCACCTCCAGTGCTGGGGCAGTTCTGGGCCCCTCAGACAGGAGACATTGAGGGGCTGGAGCGTGTGCAGGGAAGGGAAGGGAGCTGGGGAAGGGGCTGGAGCAGCAGGAGGGGCTGAGGGAGCTGGGGGGGCTGAGCCTGGAGAAAAGGAGGCTCAGGGGGGACCTTGTGGCTCTGCAAGTCCCTGCCAGGAGGGGGGAGCCGGGGGGGGTCGGGCTCTGCTCCCAGGGAACAGGGACAGGAGCAGAGGGAACGGGCTCAGGCTGGGCCAGGGCAGGGCCAGGGGGGACATGGGGAGGGATTTGTGGCTGGAAAGGGTGGTCAGGCCTTGGCAGGGGCTGCCCAGGGAGGGTTGGAGTCCCTGGAGGGGTTTAGAAGATTTGTTGATTCCTTAAACTTTTGCAGTAACTGGTGGCAAACATTTCCAATGAGTTTTATTATTCTGTACAGGATGAAAGAGAAGCAGAAATTGTTTCTTTTGAATATTTACTGATGTATTTGGGCACAAGCTGAGTGTCCCTCACTGATGGGTCTCTGTATGTAAAAGGCTGAGATTTTACTGGAGAAAGCTGGTAAAGTTTATGAGAGCGCCATGAAATTGTTAAAGTTGGAAAAGATCTCCAAGTTAATGAAGTCCAACCATTCCCCCAGCACTGCCAAGGCCACCACTGACCATGTCCCCAAGTGCCACATCCACAGGGATTTCAACCCCTCCACGGATGGGGACTCCAGCCCTGCTCTGGGCAGCTGTGCCAGGGCTGGACAGCCCTTGCCAGGAAGGAATTATTCCCAATATCCAACCTGAAGTTCCCTGGCCCAGATCTGCTGTGCTGGGAGGCAGGAGGTGTCCTTGGTGCTGCCCTCAGCACTGCAGAGCTCTGCTGGCACGTTGCTGGAGCCAAAGTGACACATGAATCTCCCAAAGCACTTGGAATAATGCAGAGAAGAGACGTGTGACGGATGCCTTGGCACTTGGATAGTCAGGGAAAGGGGAAAGAGTTGCTGTGTGACTTCACAGCTTGGAGGGAGCCCAAACCCAGGAGAGCCTGGGCCCAGGGAGGTCGTGTCTGCATTTCATTTTGGTGCCTGGTTTTTTTTTTTGGATCATGAGCTGTGGTGACATCACCCTGATCTGAGGGCCACGGTGGGGCAGAGCTGGGAACAGCAAAGGGGATGGTGCAGGTGGAGACAGAGAGTCTGTGAGGAGACCCTGCTGAGTCGTGGGCTGTGCCCATCCAGGGAGCAATCCAGGATGGATCAGCCACCAGCNTAAAGCTCATCCCATTCCACCCCTACCAAATCCTGGTCCCAGGAGGGGGCACATTTGTTGGGTTTGTTTAAGCAACAAAGTGTTTTAAATGGGCTGAACAAGTGAGGGATTGTAAAATTGTTTATGAGAGACTGAGCTGTCTCCTACAAACCAAGCACAGAGGAGGGAGGGGCCTTTGGGAAAGGGGCCTCTGACCTATTATTTTCATTTAATGTTTTTGTTTTTAACTTCTGCAAGTCTTATGTGTCAGCCTTATGAAAATTGAAAATGCATCTTAATTTAAAAAGCATGTCCTAAATGTGGATCTGGAGTGCACTGCAGTTTCAGTGACTCCCTGTGTGTTTGCTCCCCAGACCTGCAGGGCTGAGCTTGGCTTTGCTGGTTTTAGCCAGGGCTAGTTCAGTCTTGCCTGCTGAAATGGCAGGTTTGGAGGACCCACAGTAAGCATTCATTTAGAGTACCTCATACTTAGTACTATTATTAACATACTTAGTAATAATTAGACTTGCTGTTAATATTATTAATGTAATTATTATTATAGGCTCTTCTTTCTGAAATTCTGAAGTGCCTTTGGTAGTTTTTCATACTGTAAATCATATAGTATGGTGATTTTTAATACATATAAATATATCTATTACTACAGTGAGGAAATATAATAAAATCTATTACTGTAGTGATTTTATATTTACAAGTTCAGGTAGAAACCTGTTTTTGAAAGAGGTTTTGCTGCATGAAAATGCTGCTTGTTGGGGCCTTTTGTGGGGTATAAAAACCTTCAAACACTTTCCAAATTTTTCCTTCTGGGCCATTTCAGTTTGGGTTTTATTGAGCAGCCCTGGCCAGGGTTCAGTGAGTTCTGTGCAGGCAGCAGAACCCAAAATCCAGCTGTTCCTTTTGGAAGCCTGGGGATTAGCTGAGCTTGTGCTGCTTTGGGGTTAGTTTGGTGAGCTTGAACAGTGTCAGCACTAATTTTTGGGGTAATTAAAATTGTTATTAGCATTATAATCAAATTCATTATTTAATTATTATTAGTGTTATCATTAAAATGCCCAGTTTGTACCTGAGGTGTGGATTTGGGGGGTTGTCAGCTGTAGGTTGGTCAGGATGCTTCTTGTGCTTTAAATAATGTAGTTTTAAATGACAAACATCCCCTTAACTGGTGACAATAATGTGGTTTTAAATGACAAACTGGTGCCTTTGGGCCACAGATCAGCACATCAAACACATGTAGATGTTCCTGCAGTGGGGACACCTCTGCCTTCCCTTGGGCTCTCCTTCCCCAGCCTGCAAAGGGAGCTGAACCCTTTCCTTTCCCACATTCCCTTCCCTCTCCAGCCGTGCTGGGGGAGCTGCTCCTGACATTTTGCTCACAGAATCTCATCTTTCCTATTTCTGCCTCATTTTATTTCCCACTTAGCCTTGGAGTGATCAAACCTTTCTGCCCGTGGCTGTGCCCAGCCCCAGCCATGGCACACAGGGGTGCCCCAGGGATGCCACGGTGGTCCCTGCAGGTTCCTGGCTGTGCATGGGCAGGGCACGTGAGCCCTGATGGCACCTGGCCTGGAAGTGCCATTGCAGGCTGGCACTTCCCAGCAGAGGGCACACACACACCAGCCATGGGCTGCTTGGGGCAGTCACTGCAGCCCTGGAGAGCCCCAGGCTGGGGCACAGAAAGGTGGGAAAGGTCCTGGAGGTGCTGTGAGAGCAGCTGGACACGAGCCCAGGTGTGCCCAGGTGTGCCCAGGTGTGCAGGAGGCCAATGGCCCCGGGGCTGTGCCAGCTCTGGGGTGGCAGCAGGGCCAGGGCAGTGCCCGTCCCTGTGCTGGCACTGCTGGGGCACCTCCAGTGCTGGGGCAGTTCTGGGCCCCTCAGACAGGAGACATTGAGGGGCTGGAGCGTGTGCAGGGAAGGGAAGGGAGCTGGGAAGGGGCTGGAGCAGCAGGAGGGGCTGAGGGAGCTGGGGGGGCTGAGCCTGGAGAAAAGGAGGCTCAGGGGGGACCTTCTGGCTCTGCAAGTCCCTGCCAGGAGGGGGGAGCCGGGGAGGG
>WBMV01001263.1:85062-97851 GCA_013396655.1 Campylorhamphus procurvoides | reverse complement strand
CAGGAGGGGTGTAGGGGCAGCTCAGGGGGTACGGGAGGGGTGTAGGGGCAGCTCAGGGGGTACGGGAGGGGTGTAGGGGCAGCTCAGGGGGATACAGGAGAGGTGTAGGGTCAGCTCAGAGGGATACAGGAGGGCTATAGGGTCAGCTCAGGGGGTACAGGAGGGGTGTAGGGGCAGCTCAGGGGGATACAGGAGAGGTGTAGGGTCAGCTCAGAGGGATACAGGAGGGCTATAGGGTCAGCTCAGGGGGTACAGGAGCAGATACAGAGGGATGGAGGAGACACCTGAGAGGGACAGAGGAGCAGCTCGAGGTGGGGTGGGGTGTCTGTGAAGCAGCCTGGGGTGGGGAAGGCACCCAGCACTCCCTGCCCATCCCTCTTTGCTGTGAGTCAGCCTAGAGCGGGGCAGGACAAAGTCATGGGGAAGCAGCAGCTCCCTCGGTGCTTGTTTACAGTCAGGGCTGGGATGAATCCATCATTCATTCATTCATTCCAGGGGAAAGGGCCGAGTTGGCTGTTCCATTCTGTAGTAAATAATGTGCATTTTGCAGATGAGTGGGGATAACGAGGCAGGAGCTGCTGCTCAACGAGGCAGCTTCTCAGGGCTTTGTTGGAGATGTTGCACACAAAGAAATTGCCTGTTATATAAAAGACAGTGCAGGTTTCATTGTAAAAATACTCAGAAACTCTATGGTCTATGCAATAAATTGCATTTATTTTCACTAGGTGTTGTTATAGTGCTCAGGGTTTTATTTTCCTCAGTTTTCAGCTGTAAAATCCCAATTATCTGTGTATATTCTCAGGTTTGTGATTGTTTCTTAACTTCTCTTTATGTTTCATTTATTTCTGACTGTCTGAAAAGAATGCCTTCGATTCTTTTTAAAATTATTACCAACCCTGTAAAATGAACATTTAAATTTGTTGTTGCTGCTGCTGAAATCCCCTCAATTTGCAGCTTTCCAGGGGCCAGAGCACAGAGATCAGTCCCTGAGTGCCCTGCCCTGGCACAGGGGGGTTGTGCCAGCAGCAGGAATGAGACATCATCGTATCCAAACATGTTGGAAATGTTTCCCTTTGGCAAATATTTAGGCTGCTATTTTTGGATTAGGAGTTTTTAACCTACATTGTTAGTGGGTTAGAGGTTGGCTGTGATTTTCGCTGCCTGCCTTTGTGTCAGGCTGGCTTTGGGCTGTTTTCTCCTGAGTGGCATCAGCAGCAGCGGGCACAGGTAAAACTGGCAGTGCCAGCTCCAGAAAGGCACGTGGGAAATTCAGCTCAAAACTGNCTGGAAAGGGTGGTCAGGCCTTGGCAGGGGCTGCCCAGGGAGGGTTGGAGTGCCCAGCCCTGGAGGTGCCCAAGGCAGGACTGGCCGTGGCACTCAGAGCTCTGGGCTGGGGGACAAGGTGGGCATCGGGCACAGGGTGGGCTCGGTGTGATCTTGGGGGTCTCTTCAAACCTCAGGGATTGTGGGATTATCAAGGGAAGCAGAGACAGTTTCTCATTCCCAGTCCACCAGTAAAACACCTCTTGAGCAGTTATAAGGCAGGAATTGGTGATTTCTACTGTTTAACAAAGAGAACAAAGTAGGAGTTAATCTGACATAGGAACTTGCTGCTTTTCCTGAAAGTCACTCCCATTATTTGCTCTGGAATGAGATGATGAGATCCAGTTTCATACAGTTTAATACTACACTTACATTCCCTTTTTACAGGAAAAAACCTACTGGCTGAGCCTCCCCATGGCTGTGTTTGCCCTTGGTGCTCTCACTGGAGGTGTGTCAGGTGCTATTTTTAAACAATTCCTGATTTTTTCTTACAAATGCTCTCTCAGGAAGTGGCACGTGCCAGGCAGGAGCTGCTGCCAGGTGGCTGTGCCTGGAATGTCACAGGAGGTTGTGCAGGGAAGGGGTCAGTGCCCTCCTGGAACCTCAGACAGCCCTTCAGTTACAACCCAATAATATATATACATATATATTATAACAAGGCTATGATGGGGTGTCATGGTTTGAGTGCAACTTTAGCCAGAATCTCTGGATAAGCAGAAGGGACAGGTGGAGGCTGCAGAGACCTTCTCACCTGGCTCTGCCCTCCAGGGATGCATTTCTGGTCTCAAGTTTGTTTCATTTCCATAATTAATTGGTCTGCACAGCCTGGAAATTCAGGTTACCCTGTTTTGGTTTGGGGTGTTTTGGTTCCTTGCTCCAAAAAGAAACTGAGTGAGTACCAGGAGCTCAGAGCTTTTCTTTGCTGGACGTGCCCTTGGGCTTTGAACAGGAGCAATAACAGGTCACAAATTGCCACTTTCACTTGGAGTTCCTTTCTCTGGGCACGTTCCACCCTTGTGTTTGTGTCTGATGGATCTTCTGGTGTCACAGACCTGACTTCAGTTGTGAAGAATCACAAATGCAAACAAAGGTTTCCAAAACCTTTGTGGGTTGGAAGTTTTCCCCTCTTGATTTTGGGCAAAAGAGCTCAAAACATCTGTACAGATGTTACTGTGATTACATCCTAATTCTGAATTCAGAGTGACTCATCACAGCTGTTTGGCCTCAGCCACAAATACAGCAGGTCAGGAGATTTTGAATTACTTCCTGTGCAGAGTAGAAAATGCCAACCAAAAATTAGGTATTGCATAAAAAGCTGTAAAGTTTCCAGTCAAAGAGCTTGTCCCAACCCTTCCTGCACTTCCCTCCCTGCAGCTCCTCCTCGTTGGATTTGGTTCTGTCTTTGCTTGTTCACTGTGGTTTGGTTTTATTAGAAATAAATCAAATTAATGTGTGGGCTGCCATCAAACCACCCCATAATTGGCTGTAAAAGAGGAGGTTTGGGATTACGATTCTCTCTGTGAAAAGGATGTTTTCCAGCTTTTAGCTGTTCCTGTGCTGCTTCCCCAGAACATCCCAGCTTTTCAGCCTCCCTCTGGCCCTGGTGCTCCTGAAATGGCCTGTGATTCCATGTCTGTCTGCAGAGCTGAGCACACAGAACCCTCTGGCTCCCCAAAATCTCCTGATTTGCTGTTGGGTTCCAGTGTGGCCCCAGAGCTGCTCCAGCCACGGGGTGTTCTCTGCAGTCCTTCTATCCTGGAATATCCTGAGCTCAGAGGGACCCCCAGGGACCACCAGTCCAACCCCTGGCCCTGCCCAGGACACCCCAACCATCCCACCCTGTCCCTGTCCCTTTGGCCAAACCCTCCTGGAGCTCTGGCAGCCTCGGGGCTGTGCCCACTGCCCTGGGGAGCCTGGGCAGTGCCCACCACCCCCTTTTGCTGAGATCCCCCCTGACCCTGCCCTGGCACAGCCCCAGCCCTTCCCTGGGTGCTGCCACTGGCACACAGAGCAGAGGTTGGGTTGGAGGAGCTGCAGACCCCACTGAGGTCTGTTTTCCCAAGATTTGTGTCCCTGGTTTGTTAATTCTGGGAAAAGGGTGATTCCACCCTCCCCCTTCTCTGCTTTCTGCTGAGAATTTTATTTTTCATTGTCAGCTCTGCCATTTTTCCACAGGTTTTTCTTTTCTTTCCTTGGCCTGCCTTGGTGCCTGCCCTGGAACAGACACATTGATCCCATATCTGCCCCCCCTGAGCAGGAGGAGAGATCCTTATTTAGATCTGAGTGAGAAATAAAGGGCCAAGTTATGAGTTTGGTTATATAATACACACTGCACAAAAGGAGCTGCTCCTTCATTTCCACCTCCCTCGTGACAGGTTTTGAGTCCTGGGAGGATAAGAGGTCACCCAGCAAATAACAGGAGGAGAATTTCACCTTTCAGGAGTGCCAGGAGTTTGTTCAGGAGAGAGAAGGTTGGGCAGACAGTGCTTGCTGCTGCCAGGGGTGCTGTGACCTCCTCCTGCTGAGCTGCTGAGGCTCAAAGCACATGAGAATCCAACCTGATGGACTTCCACAAGTGCTCCAAGGAATTGGGAGCTCTTCAGGCCCAGGGGAAATGTTTAGATTGTGGAGTGAGATTTGGGTGTTGGGGAGAAATCCCTCCCTGGCAGGGTGGGCAGGCCCTGGCACAGGGTGCCCAGAGAAGCTGTGGCTGCCCCTGGATCCATCCCTGGAAGTGTTCAAAACCAGGTTGGACAAAGTTTGGAGCAATTTGGGCTGGTGGGAGGTGTCCCTGCCCATGGCAGGGGGTGGGATGGGATGAGCTTTAAGGTCTCTTTCACCCAAACCATTCTGAGATTCCAGAATTCTGTGGAAATCCAGAACCCTGGCACAGGTTGCTTGGAGGGTGGTGGTGGAATCCCCTGGGAGAAGGAGGATCCTGGTGAGGGAACCTGCTCTGGCTGGTCCAGGTGCCCTGGAAAGGTCCCTGCCAGCCTCAGCCATTCTGTCACTGAGGTGCCCAAGTGCAGGGAGCAGCTTCAGGAATTCCCAAATCCTCAGTTACACCCTGGGTTCTGCTCCCTGTCTCTTGGGGGGCTTTGCTGCTGCTCCAGCCCCATCCTCTGGCACATCCTGGATGAAAAGCTGGGACTTTGGGAGCAGAGGGAGCACAAGGGGCAGAGTCCAGGCCATGAGCCCTGAGTGGGGCTGTAGCTCTGGGTACACCCTTACTGGGGTGTTGCTCTGACCCATCCCACCCACACTGGGAATCATTCCTGGGTCCTGCCCACTCCCAAACTCCTCCCTGAAACTGCTTGGGAAGGGGCTTTGACAGGGCCCAGAACTGCCCTGGGCTCTCCTGCCCATTTCTCCTGCCTGGGTAGTGGTGATTTCTGGTGAGGTTTTCAAGGCAGAAAAATCCCTCCTCAGCAGCTGATTCCAGCATCCTTTTATTTAAATATTCATTTAAATATTTAAAAAGCAATTTAAATATTTTGATATATTTCTGAGATATTTTTTCACAACCCTCAGGAGCATCAGGGAAGGGGAATTTTGGACTAGAAGTTTTGGTAAAGGGGGGTTGAGCTGGATTGCAGGGTCAGAGGAGCAGCTCTGACACAGGAGCAGCTCTGACACAGGAGCAGATCCTCCTGCTCCAGTGCTGAGCTGTGTCTTGGTTTCATGAATAATTCAGCTTTTCCTCCTCCTGGTCTCATGATCGAGGAGATGTTTGTGTCGTGGTTACACCAGCAAACAGGGTGCCATCCTGACAGATGTTTTCAAGGGATAGTCCCTAAAAATAGAGGGATGAAATCCCCAAGGCCTGGGCAGACTTGATGGGGCACAGTGAGAACATGGAATGACAGAGTCCCTGAGGCTGGCAAAGACCTGGGAGGTCACCAAGCCCAATGTCTGACCAATCTCCACTTGAAATCTTTTAATGAGCTGGTCCTGATTTGTCCATTGCCTTTATCACTGTTAGCAAGGATTGAGCTGGAAAGTGTGGGGCACTGGTAGTGGCAGAACTGGGGGGATTTGTTGGGAACATCCCATAATGCTGCTAAAACCAGATTGCAGATGCTGAATTACATCCCCTGTCTTATTAGAAGAGCCTTAGAAAATACTGAGGAGGTGTCTGTGGGTTTAAGGAAATCCTGTGTCCCTCCCAGAGGAGAATCCCAGCCAATGTCCATGGAAATGTGGCTGGAGAACAGAGTTTTGGGGGCAAAAGCTGCTGCTCGTGGGAGGTGTTTCTGTCAGAGCTGTGTGTGGTTTGTGGTGAGGGGGACAGGAGGGGGGGGGGCTGGGGAGGGGATCTNNNNGGGAAGGGAATCTTGGGGGCAAGGGACAGCTTGGCCCTGTGGGGTGGGTGGGACATTCCAGGTGCTGCTCAAGGAGAAGGAGATCAGAGCTAAAGGGGCAGGGAAAACCCTGCTAATGAACTGCTCCTTCCCAGGCTGGGTCTGCCTGGGCACTGGCAAAGGAAAGGGCTCCCAAAGGATGGGGGGTCACCCATTCCTGCTTTTCTGAACAGCAGGAATTCCCTTTCCCAAAGCAGCACGTGCAGGAACCCTCTTACAACCAAATCATTTCAGGGTGAAATGTTGTATTTAGGGGAACAGCAGCATAAACATGAGCATAATTATTTCTGGGCAATCTGTCCAGAGTGAGGAGGAGAAGTGAAGTGTTCCCTCAAATCCAGCCTGGAGGGGGCAGGAATTTGCACAGGGAATGTGTCCTCTGTGATTTCAGCTGTTTGACATCCAGGGGGGGTTTGCAGTGGTTGTTTCATTCCCTGGATTGCTGGGCTCTGAAAATGGTTCAATGAAATAAAATGGGGAGTCTTGAAGCAATTCCAGGTGTTTGCACATCCAAAGGAGGAGCAGGATCCACGTTGTGAGCAGGGAATGGCAGGGAGACAAAGGCTGCAAACAGGGGAGGCACCTGCTGTGCCCTCACTGGAGCTGCATTCCTGGGAAGGAATTCCAGGATTAACTGCAGGAGATCTGACTGCACATGAATGTAAAGGTGACAGCAAATACAGCCCTATGGGGACTGTAATCTGTGTGCCAAGAGAGCTGGAGAGGGGCTGGGGACAAGGGATGGAGGGACAGCACACAGGGAATGGCTTCCCAGTGCCAGAGGGCAGGGTTAGATGGGATATTGGGAAGGGATTGTTGGCTGGGAGGGTGGGCAGGGCCTGGCACAGGGTGGGCAGAGAAGCTGTGGCTGCCCCTGGATCCATCCCTGGGAGTGTCCAAGGCCAGGTTGGACGGGGCTTGGAGCCACCTGGGACAGTGGGAGGTGTCCCTGCCCATGGCAGGGGGTGGGATGGGATGGTCTTCAAGCCTCATTCCAAAGGTTGATGGTTGTCTTTGGGTGTCACTGGAGGGTAAATACAGGCACATACTGATTCCATGCCTGGGAAAATTCCAGTTCCCCTCTCCCAGCAGCTCCAGTCCAGTGGCTGAGCTGTCCAGGGACATTCCCTGAGGGCTCCTCGTGTCCCCCCAGTGGGTGCACTGCCACCAGCACTCCAGTGGCCTCAGCACCCTGGCACTGGAAGCTCTCAGGGTTTAAGGATGCAGAGAAGTGGCTCATTGGTCCATGGCTGGGTTTATGGGACAGTGAGGAACACGAGGTTACATCCACTTGTTTATCCAACCAACCTGATCTCATTAAAACCAGCCCCAGGCAGGTGGTGGTGGGATCAATGAGTGCTCATTTTAATAAGTCTTTGCTTCATTTCTTTAAACATTTGAAAGAACTGCCCTAATGTGAATGGCTCCTGCACTTGCCTGAACTCCTGGGCAATGCCAAAGGTGAGTTGTGTGGTCAGAAATGTTCATTTTGTCTCCACTGTGGTGTAGCTCAGGAGCTGGGAGAGGCCCTGGGGCTGTCCAGGCTCCTCAGGTACCCCTGTGTGAAGCAATTCCTGTGCTGCTCTCAGTGTCACCCTGTCCCAGGGCACAGGGAGAGGCTTTTCCCAAGGGATGGGTTGTTTGCTTTCCATTCTTTTCAGTCACTAACAGGAATAAATATTTCCCTTGCAGCCCCCCTCGGCCTGTGAGTAACATGAACGAGGCCATGGTGACCCACGTGTCCTCTGGAGCACCCACACCCACCAAAAGGTACCTGTGCCTCAGGTTGGGGGGGTTTCTGTGGGAAGGGGGGACAGCCAGAGGATTCCATCCCTTCTCACACATCCCAAATCCCAAATCAGCACTGCAGGATCCCTCTGGAGAGGAGGGACCCTTTGCAGGAGTCGCTCTGTGCTCTCCACAGTGGTTTTCCTTTATTGACTCTGTGTTATTCCATGAGTGTGACTGGGCAAACACAGGAAGGGCATTAAGGAGATTTTTGGTTTCCTTTTCGAGTGGAACATGACTTGCCAAGCTCTTCTGGGAAAGGCTGCTCTTGTGTCATGGGCTGCTCTTCTGCCAGGGGTGATCCTGTTCTGCTGAGCACATTTCACAGGGGGTGGCCCCACGTTCTCCCCCCACCCTCAGCTCAGCTCCCAGAGCTCTCTGGAGCTCCCCATGTTTGCCAGAGGCATTTAGGGTCAGATGAATTTGGGTTTGTATTTACTTGGTGATAGATATGTAAATTATGGTGTGGATGAGGGTCGGGAAATGAGCAAAAAGCTCCCTAAATGGTGTGTTTGCACTTTCCTGTCTTGCTAAGGGAGAACAGCAAGGTGGGGAGTGTTTGACAAAGCTGTGAATGCAGAAATGTCCCTGCAGGGAAGGAGGGACTGAAGTGTCACTGTGGCACTGGCAAGGGGTGCTCCAGAGGCAGAGCAGAGCTGCCTTTCCAGCAGACAGAACCACGATCCAGGGACTTTCCTTCTGCTTTCCTTGACAAAACAGATCAGTTGGGTCTGGGAGTTCCATCTGCCTGGGTGAAAATGAGCCCCAAATCTGCCTGGAAATCCCCCCATGGGGTGTCTGCCAGCACTGCCAGATGTGCCATAGCTGGGTGACCTCAGATAGGGGTGGGGAGTCCCCATCACTGGAAGCTCTCCAGATGCAGTGGGCAAGGTGTCAGATAACCTCTCCCAGGCTGCTTTCCCATGAAAGGTGGGACCAGACAGTCTTGGGATTCAGGAGGGATTTGCTGCTGGAAAGGGTGGTCAGGCCTTGGCAGGGGCTGCCCAGGGAGGGTTGGAGTGCCCAGGCCTGGAGGTGCCCAAGGCAGGACTGGCCGTGGCACTCAGAGCTCTGGGCTGGGGGACAAGGTGGGCATCGGGCACAGGGTGGGCTCTGTGTGATCTTGGGGGTCTTTTCCAACCTCAGGGATTCTGTCAAATGCTCCTTTTGCTGAGTTGGCAGGGCAGGGGCTGGCACAGCAGAGAGGTGCCAGCCCCAGGGTTTGCAGCATTCCCTTGTTGGGTTCAGACGCCCCTGAGGGCCAGGGCTTGGCAGAGCCTCCTTTTGGGGTCTGGGTTTGTTTGATGTGGCACAGACAGCAGCCACCCCCCAGGGGCTGGCAGGGCAGTGCCACCTGAGGAACATGTGCCCTGTGCACACAGGCTGGAGGTGTTTCCTGAGGAGCAACATCTGAGGTTCTCCTGCAGCCTCTTTGTCCCCCAGTGCAAAGGGTCTCACTGCCTGGAATGGTCCAACCCTCTGACTTGGGACTGCCAGCTCAGGTGGGCACCCATCACCCTCTTCCTTAGTTTCTACTTCATCATTTAACCACTTTTTCCCATTAATCCAAAGGGGGTGATTCACATGTCACAGACCCCTTGAATCCCCCAGTTGAGGAGCCCAGCTCTGTCAGGGGGTGGTCCTGGGGCCATCCTGTCCTCTTCTGGCTCAGTGGGATAAGGTGAGTTTCTGTGCAGGTGGAAGGGGGTAGGTCCTCCTTTGTCTCATGGAATGAAGTGGGCCCAGGAGCCATCACTCCTCTGCTCCTTCCACTCCAAGGGTTATTCCTCTCTCCAGTTGGGTCTGCTGGGTTATCTCACCAGTCATGGCTGAGCTGGAGGAAGAGCCCCCAGAACAGACACTTCATTGCTAAAGAGCAAATGAGAGGATGCCAGGATTGGCTCCTAAAGTGCATTTTACCCAAGGAAATTGGGGTTTAAATCTTTCTTTTCATGTCAACACCCAGAAACTCCTTCCAGATACACTTTTCACAGCCTCACCTGCCAGCTGTGCCTCAAGGCAGGGTCTTGCCTACCTTTTCCCTGAATTTGAGAAGGGAGAGTGATTCCTGGGAATTAGTTCTTCCTTGCTAACTCAGGCCTCTTGCTGAGAGCATCAAGAACTCTGGATGGTAACAAGAACAGACCCCTTCAGCCTCTGGGGCCAATCCTTGGGCAGAGCCCCTGCCCAGTGAACTGCAGGCACCTCGAGTCCTGAAAACCCTGCAGAGAAATGCAGGTGACTTTGCCTTTCAAAGCACTGAACTCTTCTGCTTTCTGATAAATAACCCTTCCCTCAGAGACCAAAGGCAGGAACTTGTGATGGAGACCTTTGTAGCACATGCACTTTACAGATCCCATCCCCACAAAGGCTTAGAAGTTGGAATAAACATGGAATAAACACCAAAGCAATGTCGTCGTGTCATCCTTTGCCTCCAGTTTGCTCTTCCTGGGGGATGAGACCCTTCCAGAGGTCTGGAATGGCACCAGGCCTGGCCAGGACCAAGCTTTGGAAAGCCAGGACACTTCTGATTTGAGGCATCACTGTCAGTGAGGCATCAGGGGACTCCCAGGTCAATGTCACTGTCTGTGGTCACTGTCCCATCTTGGCTCCTGCCTCTTCTCCAGGTGCTGCCTCTTCCCCAGGTCCTCATCCCTCCTCAAGGATCCCAGAACTCTGTGGTCCAAGTTTGCTCCCTCTGGCAGGTTCTGCAGGCATTCATGGCAGGAGGATTCCTCTCTCTCTTGCTGCTCGTTCCAGGGAAGGAGCAGAGTGTTTCCTGGAGCTGGGGGGAGCAGCCAGCCTGGCCCAGGAGCAGGGAGTAATGTTTGCCTCCCTCATTGCAGCTCCTCAGGCTCTCAGCCTCCAGAACTGCTCCATACCCCTGGGATGTGCCTGAGTCTCGCAGTGGGACCCAAACCCAGCTCTGGAAAGGTATTGTCTTTCCCACCCTGCTCTGTGTTCCTTGCCTGGAACCTCCCTGGGGTCCCTGGGCACACCTGGCCAGGCCCCATCACAGTTTGGGTTTAATCCCCCAGGAATGAGAAAGTCAGAGGTTTTCCAGAGCTTCCCTCTCTGTCCAGCCAGGGCTCTGCCAGGAGGGATCAGTGCAGGCTGTTTCAGGTTCAGCCTGGGTGTGGTCCAGTCAGTCTGTGTCTCTGCAGGGCTTCCCTGCTGGCATTGCTGAGTGCAAATACACTGAAAAGTTCTTCTAAAGTAGCAGAAATGGTCTTAATCCCACACAAAGCAATGCTGCTTCCAGGTTTGACTTGGTACTGCTGAAACCTTGGCTCAGGTGAAGTATAAGTGTTTGAAAAACTGTATGGAAACAGTGTAAAATCAATTAAAAGAGAGCTACACAACTGTGGAAATGTGATGCTAAAGGAGCATTGTCTGTTCAGTTTATTAAGGAAGGGAGAGGTGTGTCTTTTTGGCTGTGTCAATTATTTATCAATAGAGATATCAGAGAATCCTGGNGTTTCACCTGAGGGGCAGAGGGGCAGGATCCCCACTGTCCTGCTGCCCACACTGTGGGACCAGCCCAGGGCAGGGGGGGTTCTGGGTGTGACTTGTGCCCACCCTCCCCCTGTGCCTCCCCCCAGGTGGGAGCAGCACCTGGGACTGGGCAGTCACAGGGAACTGAATCCTTGGCTCTTGCCTCAGCTTGAAGGAGTCCCTGTGTGTCTCAGCATCTCCCCCCATGTTTGGGCTCACATTTCCCAGGGTTCTGAAGTGCCCTGAGTGGAGCCTGGGTGTGTTGAGGCATTTCTGGGCCATCCATCACCCCTTTTGGCAGCACGTGGCTCTCTTTGTCTCCTCCTTTCCTTTCAGCCTGGGAGAGGGACAGGAGGCAATGACAGGGTGAGCTGAGGTGGGAGGAAGGGGCTCTCCCCTCCCAAAATGCCATGTTCCTGTTCTGGCAGGTCCCATCTGTGTGATTACAGAGTTCTCCCCAGGATTTATTGCAGTTTCTCCTGCCCCAGGTTAATCCAAGGTGTAAAGGCTCATCAGGGAGTGACATTTGGGGCCCCATTTCCCTTGCTGGAGGCACTGCCACGTCCTGGCAGCTCAGGGTGGATCCAGTGGGGTCACTCTGGGTGTTCCTGGGACTGGGGTGGCTCTGGAGCTGCATTTCCATGTGCTGGGGCTCCTCAAACTGCCCACTTCTCACTTGGCTTCTCTCTGAGAGTCAGATTCATTCATAAAATTAGAATATATTTCCTACACCATAACAAATCCTGGAGGAAAGTGTTAGAAATCTCCTTTTTCCCTGTCTGGGGCCATGGAATTCATCCTGGGACAGGACAGACTGGGCTTCCCCCATCCTTCAGTGTGTTAGAAATCTCCTTTTTCCCTGTCTGGGGCCATGGAATTCATCCTGGGACAGGACAGACTGGGCTTCCTCCATCCTTTAGTGTCCCCAGTCCTGAAAAGGACTGAAAGGCCTCCAGCAAAGCACAGCAGCTGCATAGAAAACTCCTTTTGTTATTTCCTGCTGTTAAGAACATGAAAATAATCTCCCTTTGACAACTGATTTTTTGGGGAAAAAGCCTCAATTGAAAGAACAGGATTTTAATGACTGAATTCACTTCTTCTTGTGAACTAAAAAGTCAAATCCAACCCAACCAAAGGAGCCCTCCCCAGTGTTCCTGGTCAGTCTCCTGGAGGAATATCTGTCATTTCCAGGCTCCTCATCCTCTGCTTTCAGTGGGAGAACATCCAGAGGGGCAAAGGAAAAAGCCAATTGATGCCCTGGCATGTTCAGTGTGAGGGTGTTGTGTCAGCTGGGGAGGGGGCTGTGCTGGTGTTTATTGAGGGGTTTCTGAAGGGGACATTTGAATGCAGATCGGTGACATTTGTTCCCTGTGATCACAGAGGCCCAGAATGCCAGAATGCCAGAATCCCTGAGGCTGGAAAAGCCCTGCCAGCCCAGGGAGCCCACCCTGTGCCCGATGCCCACCTTGTCCCCCAGCCCAGAGCTCTGAGTGCCACGGCCAGTCCTGCCTTGGGCACCTCCAGGCCTGGGCACTCCAACCCTCCCTGGGCAGCCCCTGCCAAGGCCTGCCCACCCTTTCCAGCAGCAAATCCCTCCCCATGTCCCCCCTGGCCCTGCCCTGGCCCAGCCTGAGCCCGTTCCCTCTGCTCCTGTCCCTGTTCCCTGGGAGCAGAGCCCGACCCCCCCCGGCTCCCCCCTCCTGGCAGGGACTTGCAGAGCCACAAGGTCCCCCCTGAGCCTCCTTTTCTCCAGGCTCAGCCCCCCCAGCTCCCTCAGCCCCTCCTGCTGCCCCAGCCCCTTCCCAGCTCCCTTCCCTTCCCT
>WBMV01001263.1:73724-84587 GCA_013396655.1 Campylorhamphus procurvoides | reverse complement strand
TGATTCTGTCTCTTCTGTAAGACCAGGCCAAGCCCAATAATGTTATTTGGTTTAGCTCATTTGTTTTAAATTGCTTCAGGATGGATTTTCCCCCTCCTGCTGTGGTCTCTGTGCACTGTTCTTCTTTCAATAATTCTGTTCCCAGATTCAACCTCTCCCCACTCAGGTCTAAATACCCTCTCCCATTGTTTGGTCCCTCAGCAGCCATGGGCAGTCCAGGGGTTATGTAGCATCCTTTACATTTGTATCCATGATGGGATTTAAATGTGGTTTATTTCTTGTTCAAAAGGATCCAGAGAGAGTTGAGAGCCCCTTGCAGAGCCTAAAGGGGCTCCAGGAGAGCCGGAGAAGGACTGGGGACAAGGGATGGAGGGACAGGACACAGGGAATGGCTTCCCAGTGCCAGAGGGCAGGGCTGGGTGGGATATTGGGAAGGGATTCCTGGCTGGGAGGGTGGGCAGGCCCTGGCACAGGGTGCCCAGAGAAGCTGCAGCAATGTCCCTGTACCTGTCTGGGGGTGACAGAGCAGACCTGCCCCAGGGGTGACAGAGCAGACCTGCTCCAGGTGTCCATGTCAAGGCAAGAACAGCCCAGCAGTGCCTGTTTCCTTTCCCTGGGCCTGGGGTTGCTCTCAGGGTTCAGGAGGAGCCTCCAGCTCTGTATTTTCAGGGAGCAGCAGCTTCTCCCTTGGGCAGGGAAAGGTCTTTAAACAGAATTCCTGTTCAACACCTGTAAAAGCCTGTAAAAGCTGTCACCAGGAGCTACCAGTGACACAACAACCCCTGCATTCTTGTGTGTGATTTCTGAGGAGCCTGGAGACAGCCTGGTCGCTTTTTGGTCGGGTGAAACGTGTTCTTACAGCCTAAAATGACAATTATTTGCAACTTGAGAGCTGAAATTGGAAGGGACATGATGTCACCTGCCTGGACAATATTCCAAAGCCACCTTTTTGCAGAGATTTTATTTCCATTAACCCTCACTGGGATTATTTACAGGCTTCTGCTCCTGAGGCCACTGATTCTCTGCTCTTCCCCCTCTCTCACCCCTCCTGCCTTTATGGGGTTTGTCTCTGTTTAGCTCTGCTGTTTCCAGCACCAGGAGACCCCTGGAGTTCTGTCCTTCCCCAGGGCTGCAATGTGGGCACAGCTGGGCAGCCCTTTGATCAG
Source organism: Campylorhamphus procurvoides (assembly GCA_013396655.1). Taxonomy (NCBI): domain Eukaryota; kingdom Metazoa; phylum Chordata; class Aves; order Passeriformes; family Dendrocolaptidae; genus Campylorhamphus; species Campylorhamphus procurvoides. Next base: position 83,421 of record WBMV01001263.1, on the reverse strand, counting down.
CCCTCCCAAAATCTTCCTCCACCCTCACCTCTGACTGGTGGATTCCAGGTAGCTGTCTTTGGTCCCTTGGGTTGGTTTAGGTTCTGTAACCCAGAGTGGGGTTTATTTGCTTGGCAGCTCAGTTTACCTTCTGACAGTTCCCAGGGTGCCTTTTTCCCCCCTTGTTCCATGTCCAGTTCATCTCTGCATCATCTCCTACCTGTCCAGCCCCAGTTCCACCTGAGGGTGGCTGACACTCCCATGCCTAACCCATGCCTGTTCTTCTCTTCTGCTGCCTTCACCTCTCTGACCTCTGGAGATCCCAGAGCCATTTTAGCCCTAGAAAGATTTTGGGGAGGAGAGTTCCAGGGCATGAGCTGGGTGGAGCCAGCCCAGCCTGGGCTGCTGGAGAGGTGTAGCCAGGTATGTCGTGCCATGAGTCATAACACATCCCATAATGCCCTGTGTAGACCTACCTAAGACCAAAATAGGCTTTATTTTTGGAAAAGGGCTAAAAATACCTCCTTGTGAGAGGCAGGGGAGATCCCAGCTCAGAGGGGATGATGAAAGAGAGAGGCAGGCAGGAGGAGGGAGGGTGGGATGGGCTCACTGTGGTGCTGCTTCAGCCAGAAATCAGTGTTTCCTTGGGGGTTGTGGAAATGGAGGTACCTGGGGGTGTTCATTTTTACCCTGTGCTGTCCAATCCCTTGGGGCTGCCCTGAGTCAGCAGGAGGGGGTGGAGGAACCTGCCTAAAGTGGGAAGGGGGGTTTGGTGGGGAGGGAACGTGGCCCCAAAGCAGCTGCAGGGGGAACAGCTGGGGTGTGTCTGCACTGCTCCTAAGAGGCTCTAAATTCAAGAGGAAAATATGTGATTAACTATCAAAGAGATTTTGGGTCCCCTGTGGATGTGGAAGGTGCTCAGACTCACCTGCAGGCAGCAGGAACAGGAGAGACAGGACCTGTGGCCAAGGTCACTCTGCTGCATCCTCAGCATGCTTTGGTGGCATCTCCTGACCCTTCCTGCTCTGTCTGCCCCCACCCAGCTCAGCTCAGCTCCTTCCACCTCCCCTCTGGGTCTCCCTGTCCCCAGCAGAGCTGCTGCAGCTAATCCCACATCCTTCCACTGAAGTGACATCATTTATTCATTCCAGTTCTTCCTCCTGCTGGTTCATGGTGGGTTTGCCAACAACTTTATTGCAATCCAGCTGCTGTCACAGCCTGTTGGGTCCAACAGAGCAGTGGTGAAACAAACCATGCTGCAATCACAGAGTCACACTTGTTTAGCTTGGAAAAGCCCTCCAGGATTGCTGAGCCCACCCCGTGCCCGATGCCCACCCTGTCCCCCAGCCCAGAGCTCTGAGTGCCACGGCCAGTCCTGCCTTGGGCACCTCCAGGGGCAGAGACTCCACATCCACTAATCCTCTGTGATCCCATGGAATGTGGTGGCTTCCCTGGGAGTTCCTCCTTCCAGCCAGATGCCAGCACTGTGTGATCCCAGCCCTGCTGCTCAGGCAGAGTCAGGGCTCTGGGTCCCAAATTACTCAGCTAAATTCTGTCCTCTGTGCTGGGCACGGTGGGGGAATTGTCCTCTTTGACCCTGCCATCTCTTTCAGGATGGCAGAAAGCACAGGACCCCCTGGGCTGTGTCCTGGCACCTCTTCCCAAGGCTCTTGCCTTTCCCCAGAGCCAGGTCAGCACTGGGCAATCCTGTCAAGAGTTCCCAAGTTATGAGCCAGCAGAATAGAACCTTGCAGGGATTTCTTGGTATAAATTACAGGATTTAAAATAAATTGTCTCTTTAACTTGGCTTTCCTCGTTGTTTTTCAGAACAGAAATGAGATTAAGTCACCAAAAGCACCATTTAAGTGCCTCAGTAATTCATTGAGTTGCTTGTAAAGAGGCAGAGCCAAGTGTGAGTGTGTGAGATTTGGGGCAGGAGCCAGGGGAGCTCCCAGTGCCCGTTCCCAACCTGTGGGTGCCCGTTCTGAGCAGCCCTGAGAGCCAAAGAGCAGCCCAGGGCCAGGATGGGCAGCGTGTCCTGCAGCTCTGGGCTGGCTCCTCTGGCCTCCTCCCTCCCCTCCCCATCATCATCACTGCCCTTCCTCCCCCAGGGCCCCAGGAGTGCCTTTAGTTCTTGCTCTGTCTTGATTCTTGCTGTGCTGGTGTATCCTGGGTTTGTGTTTGATGGCTCTTGAGGCATGAAAAGTGGGGAAAATGCCCCTCAAAACCAGGGTGTGATGAAGAATTCAGTTACATCCTGTGCCTCACTGGGGGGGACAGGGGGGTTTGTCCTTGGTACCGTGTCAGCCTGTGGAGCCAGGCTGGGAGAGCTGGGGGGGCACCTGGAGAAGGGAAGGATCCAGGGACACCTGAGAGCCCCTTGCAGGGCCCAAAGGGGCTCCAGGAGAGCTGGAGAGGGACTGGGGACAAGGGATGGAGGGACAGGACACAGGGAATGGCTTCCCAGTGCCAGAGGGCAGGGATAGGTGGGATGTTGGGAAGGAATTGTTGGCTGGGAGGGTGGGCAGGCCCTGGCACAGGGTGGGCAGAGAAGCTGTGGCTGCCCCTGGATCCCTGGGAGTGTCCAAGGCCAGGTTGGACAGGGCTTGGAGCACCCTGGGCTGGTGGGAGGTGTTCCTGCCCATGGCAGGGGGTGGGACAGGATGAGCTTTAAGGTCCCTTCCCACACAATCCATGTGTCACTCTGTGACTCTATTGGAATTATTAGACCATAAAGAAAGGGGAAGGGGTGGTGGGATGGTGTCAAGGGACAGTGTTGCTGTTTCTCTGCTCTCAGGCTCTGCAAGGAGCAGCTTTGCTGAAATGTCTCTCTGAGGGTCCAAGGGGTGGATCCTTCAGCTTCCTGAGCAATAAAACAATGTCTGTGCCCACGTAGAAGGGTGGGGAACAAAAATAGCTGCCCTATCCCTGTGGAGAACAAATCATGTCAGAGGATGGGATGGGTGATTCCTCCTGGGTAGGCGGGCTGGGGAAGGAGGGGGAGCACTAATTAAACATGGACTGACTCATAAAGCTCTGCCACTGTCCCATATGGTATTTGCATAAATCAGGAGGTAAATGTGGCCTGGGTGAATCTGCTGCTACGTGGGTGCAACACCAGTGGGAACATTGCAGGCAGGGGAGGGAAACATCAATATTTTCCTCCCCTAGGGAGCACGTCAGGTGGGATCCCACGGGATCAGCTCCCAGCTCAGCATTGCTCAGTTTGTGCCTTGCAGGATGAAAGAGGGAGCAGTCACAGCCCAGTGCCATGCTGGGACTGTGCAGGGGGCACTGGCATCTCCAGAGGGCACTCTCTGCATGAGGCTGTGCCTGGGCATCCTTGTCATGGCACTGCCCATCCTTTCTGCTGGGCTTTCTGCTTTCCAGGAGAGCCCTTGTGATGAGTTACAGTGGGAAAGGTCTTGCAGTCTGTGGTGGTTGCAGCAAAGAGCCTGCTGTAAAACACTGAAATTAAGCTTTTCAGCACTTGCCAGGAGTTTGCTTAGGAATTAATTCCTCCAGGTGGGGTTAATGTTGAGTCTCCCCATCACAAACCCCTGATTGCACAGGCTACTCCTTGCCCAGGGGGCTCCACGTGGGTAATTCCATTTTACCTCTTTCTCACAAGGCCTTGCTCTGCCCCTGGCAGACCCCCCTGACATGTTGGTGCACATAACAGAGAAGAAAAGGGTTTGTGTGTCTGAAACTGTGAGTTGTGTTTGTCTCGTCTCAGTCTGTTGGTGCTGAAAGCAATAAATGCCACGTTTCTAAAGGGTTTCTGAAGGAAAAACTTCCTGGGCATGTGTGGGGGAGGAATTACCTGCAGGTGGTGAAGGGAAAGAGTGTCTGGAGTAGCTGACAGGAATGACAGATGGGATGGTGCTAAAACAATAGTGACATCTGCCCAGGACCCATTCCCAGGTAATGAAAGGATCCCACACCTGCCCAGGAGTGTCCCCTGCCCTGGGGAGGTGCCTCTTCTGCAGGGACCCCGTGCCAGGGGGACACAGAGGGGTCCTGGCACCATCCTCCCCTGCCCTGGGGCATCCAGGGTGCTGGGCAAGGGAATGTGGGGTCCTCTGGGCAGTGTCTGGGCTAAAACCAGAACCATTTTGCTGCATTTCCCCAGGTTTCACCCCATTCTCCCAGGTCCTGCTGTGTGAGTGCAGCACAAAGCAGCACCTGTTCACTGGAATGCACAAATAGTTATTTCCTACTCTTTTAGTTATAATCCTGTATTTCTTTTGACAAATATTTCCTGCAATCGATCCCTGTTCACAGAAATCATCCAAACTGCAGCAGCTTTGTTTTTAGGAGTGCTCAGAGCAAAGAAGAGGATACATCACATAACCAGTCCCTGTCAGGGGGCAGCACTGGCCTTGCCAACCAGCCAGTTATTGGATTTTATCCCTTTCCTCCTGGATTTTCTGGTGGCTCTGTGTTCTGAGCCAGGGGGCCTGGAAAGGGTGGTCAGGCCTTGGCAGGGGCTGCCCAGGGAGGGTTGGAGTGCCCAGGCCTGGAGGTGCCCAAGGCAGGACTGGCCGTGGCACTCAGTGACAAGGTGGGCATCGGGCACAGGGTGGGCTCCCTGGGCTGGGAGGGCTTTTCCAGCCTCAGTGATTCTGTGGAATGTTCCTTGGATGCCTCCAGGGATGGGCACTCCAGCACCTCCCTGGGCAGCCCCTTCCAGTGCCTCAGTGTCCCCAAATGTCCCTCTGAGCTGGGTGTCACCACTAACAGGAGGTGGCATTTCCCCTGGTCACCCCTCCCATGTTTGTTGCAGTTCCCAGCCCGTTGGTTGTGCCCGTTTGTGCCCGTTTGTGCCCGTGTGCTCTGTGTTCACCCCGTGTTGTGTCTGCTCTGCCTCCCTCCCTGCCAGGTGCCAGCCCAGCCCGGATGCCCCCGGCGTGGTGCCCGACGAGCACTCCCTGATTGCCACCTTCGTCAGCCGGCTGCAGCACGGGGCACGGTCAGTGCCAGGGCAGTGCCACACACAGCCCTTGGGCCACCCTTGGCAGAGGGAGGGAAACCCACCAGGGCTCCCTGAACCTGCTGGAAGGGCTGGCTTGGTGTCCAGCCCCCCCTGCTGCCCTCCCTCTGTTAGGGGATCCTTCCCATAAACCCCCTGACACCATCCCAAAGAGCTTAATTAATTAATGAACCTCTTCTTGCCTCTTCTGGAATCTTGTCTTTCACCAGTAGGAAACTAATTTTCTCCCAAAATTTCTTTCCCAGCCAGCACATGTCCAGCACTGTTCTGTAACTCAAACCTGTCCTTTCTCCTCCTTGTCCCTGTCCTTCTTTCTCCTCCTTGTCTTCTCCTCCACCCCAAACACAGCCACAGCCCCATCCTGGCCCTGCCTTTGTTCTTCAACAGCCTTTTCCCACCCCACCCCATGGCCTGCTCAATGCAACACTTTCTTTCCCCATAAAATAGTGTTAATGCTTTAAAGAATTAATTCCTTTGATCTCAGCTTTGGTATTTTTGCACATTTATATTTCATGGTTCTGTCTATGCAGAGGTTTCCCCCTGAAGCCCCAGATTGCAGCTCCATCCCAGGTCACAGCCAGGGAGTTCCCCATCCCACTGTTGGGCCTCATTAACTTGTGCCTTTACAGGGCCAGCACCGTGCTGGGAAGGCAGGGGAGGTTTGGTGTTCTGGGAGCTGAATTGTGCCTGCTCTGTCCACGTTTTCACCCTCTGGATAATATTTCTAGAGCCCTGTTTCGTTACTCTGTCCTGCAGAAATTCCTGTTCCACTGCTGTGGGGATGAAGGACAGCTCCTGGGAAAGGCACATTTCCCTGCTAGTGGGTCACTGCTCTCACTTGCAGGAACTGAGAGCCCAAAGTATTTCCCACAAGACAATGAAACCCAAGGAATTTCACACTCTGGCCTTCACTCAATCACTGCAGTCACTGGATTTGGAGATGCAAAGGAGGATCTCTGTAAGATGCAAACAAAGCATCTTGAAGAGAATGTGGCAGATTGAAATTCTGTGGATCCCAGAATCCTTTGGGTTGGAAAAGCCCTCCCAGCCCAGGGAGCCCACCCTGTGCCCAATGCCCACCTTGTCCCCCAGCCCAGAGCTCTGAGTGCCACGGCCAGTCCTGCCTTGGGCACCTCCAGGCCTGGGCACTCCAACCCTCCCTGGGCAGCCCCCTCCAGTGCCTGGAAATTCCTTCCATGAACAATGTCCATCCTGGCCTTGGACACTCCCAGGGATCCAGGGGCAGCCACAACTTCTCTGCCCAGCCTGTGCCAGGGCCTGCCCACCCTCCCAGCCAACAATTCCTTCCCAGTCTCCCATCTCTGCCTGCCCTCTGGCACTGGGATGCCATTACACAAAGTACCATCTTCTCTCCCACCCATCCCTGCCCACCCTGGGGCTGTCCCAGCCCAGTTTGGTGTGGGTATTGTGTGCCCAGCAGGGCAGGGCTGTCCCACCCTTGTCTCCACACCTGCCTTTGCCCCATTTGGTGGCTCTGTGAGATCCCCAAGGCAGGGTCAGCAGGGGGGGAAGGTTTTCCCCATGTCCCTCTGTCCCTGCACCCCCCCTTGTGTGACTGCCACGTGTCCCCATCAGTGCTGAGCTGGCCCAGGGACCTGGCCTGGCACAGAGCAGGGTGTTGTTATTATGTCAGGCCCATCCTAAGCCAACTCAATTTCCTTCCCTGGCTCCTGCCAGTGTGCCAGTGCTGCCAGCATGGCCCTGGAGGGCAGAGCCTGCAGACAGCCCTGTTCCATAACACCCCAAATCCCCACCATGTCACCCTCCCGTGTCCTGCTGTGTCCCCAGTGGGTTTGGTTCTGTCCTGTTGCCCCAGAGGAGCTGGGGCAGCTCCAGATGGAGCCCCAGGGTGTGCATTGAAACTTCCCCTGGTCAGCCCTTTCCGTGGAGGCCAGGCTGGCTGAGGCTTTGGAACAGCCTGGGCTGGTGGGAGGTGTCCCTGCCCATGGCAGGGGGTGGGACTGGATGGGCTTTGAGGTCTCTTCCCACCCAAACCATCCTGGGACACTGTTTGTAAGAGGAGATTCCACACATCACCTCTCCAAACTTCTGCTGCTGTGGAAACCTCTGAACTGTCTCTTACATCCCTGCTCCCATCTGAGCTCTGGGCTTATTCTTGTCCTTTCCTCCCTTTCCTGTTCTTGAGACCTGGTTCCAGGGCCTAAAGGGGCTCCAGGAGAGCTGGAGAGGGACTGGGGACAAGGGATGGAGGGACAGGACACAGGGAATGGCTTCCCAGTGCCAGAGGGCAGGGCTGGCTGGGAGATTGGGAAGGAATTGGTGGCTGGGAGGGTGGGCAGGCCCTGGCACAGGGTGCCCAGAGAAGCTGTGGCTGCTCTTGGATCCCTGGGAGTGTCCAAGGCCAGGTTGGATGGGGCTTGGAGTAACCTGGCCAGGGGATAAACTTGAACTCCACTTCGTTGTCATCTGTAAAATAGTTCTAAAAGCAAACACTAGAGGATTATTATTATTTCTTTCATAAATTACAGGGTTTTTTCAAGAAAACAAGAACTTGTCAATAACTACTTTGTAATTCACTGAAATAAGAAGAGGTTGTAGTTCCAGGAGGTGGGAGAGGTATTAGGAGCTATCAGATTATGGAAGGGATGGAGTGATCTCTTATAAAAGCAGGGAAAGATTTGTACAGCCAAAATTGCCAAGGAAAGCTGAAGAAAAGTGTCCTTGAGTTCAGAATGTGGGGTGGGGAAGATGGTTCTCCTTTAACAAAAAGTGTGTGGGACAAGAATTCAGTGTGAAGGAGGGGGGTGAAGCTCCTGAAGCCTCATGGAAAGGCTCTGGTTTTTCTTTCCTTCAATCCCTTTTTCCCCTGGTTTAACTCCCCTTTCTCTCCCTCCTTCCTTTGCCCTGGGCACTTGGGGCTCTCCAGGTGTGGCTCCAGCCAGGCCAAGCTCGGGGTCCTCCTCGTGCAGTTTGTGCTCCTCAATGACCCCTCTGTGTTCATTGGACTTGTGGGTCTGGGAGATGCAGCCCAGGGCCCTGTGCCATCCCACACACCCCCTGGCAAACCAAACACATCCCCTGGCAAACCAACCTCAGGGTCCTGAAAGGGTTCAAGTTGTTCAATGGGGTGTTAATGAAAAGAAATTAAATCTTCATTGTTTAATAAGCGTCACGTTTGCAGCATAAATTCGGTTCTGTGACTAAAGGGAACATAAATCCTTGGGATGAAGCTTAAAGAAATGCAAATTGTCTTCTGAGAGGGGAAGGGGGGCTGGAAGGAGCTTTTGTGGTGCCCCAGGTCTGTGTCTGGGGTGATGGTGCCCCTGAACTGCCCCGGAGCACCCACAGGTGCCACCCTGGGCTGCCCATGGGTCCCACCTGGCACCTCAGGGGTGGCACTGAGAAGGTTCTGTGACCACTGGAGCACATTCCTCCTTCTCACCCCAGTCCTGGCTCTTCCACCTCATCACAGTGTGGTTTCTGTCCCTGCTCCAGTGGTTCCCTTTGCAGGGGAGGTGGGATGGGAGGTCTCTGCCCAGCACTGGGGCAACAACCAGCAGCTCCCAATTCCAGTGGTGGGCTGTTGACTTAAAAAGCTGCTCTTTTATTTGTGCTTCCCCTCCTGGTTCCCTGTGACAAGGGACTTTGGCACCAAATCCAGCTGGGAATAGATCTCAGCACTGGCTGCTTTCAATGAACACACCCCAGAAATCATCCTTTGTCCCTCCATGTGTTTATGGCTAAAAAGGGAATTGTTTGGGAGCAGCAGAAGCTGCTCCAGCTCTGGGGGCACTGCCTGTGTCTCCAGGTGCTGCCTTTCCTGTCCCTTCCCACCTGGGCTCTGTCCTCTCTGCTGTCTCTGCTTGTCCTGTCTGCAACCTCCATGTCCCTTTCTCTGTCACCTCAAGGTGCTGTCACTCTGTTGGAAATGGCTCTTAATTCCTCTTCCAGCAGCATTTCCGAGGCAGCTGCAGCCTCTGGGCAGGATCCTGGGAATCCTGGCCTGGTTGGGAAGGGAAGGGACCTGCAGGCTCCTCCAGTTCCACCCCTGCCAAGGGCAGGGACACCTTCCCCTGCTCCAGGTTGTCCCAAGCCCTGTCCAGCCTGGCCATGGGAGGCACCTGGAGCTGAGTGACCCTCTGGAGCTGAAGGGCCAAGTCTCAATTTAACACACCTTGTACAATGGGTGTTGTAAGGTGTTTGTAAGTCAGGTGTAAGTCAGGCTGACTTACAAAGTGCTGTTTGCATTCCAGTGGATGCTGTTCTGTGACAGGGGGATCCTTCTCAAGCCAGCACAGTCCCCCCCACCCTTCCTCGTGGGAATTGTCCTGGTTGGGACAGTCCTGTCCCACATCCCCCAAGAACAAGGCTGTCCTTCAGCACTGGGTGCTCCAGGTTGTCCCAAACCAAAAGGGTTTGCAGACAAGCTCCTCAGAAACCAATTCAACCTGTGCCTAAACCAAATTCTAATACATGAAAACTGAAATCTGGGAGTCCTGGAGAGTGCTCAGCAGAGAGCCTGGGGAGCAGCTCCTGCTCTGGCAGTGGAATGGAAGGGGAGTGATGTGGGTGATTCCCAGTGGCCCCTGGTCTCTGCTGGGGTGTCTCCTGGCCCTGCAGCCCCTGACCTGTGGGTTTTTGGCAGTGTCCTGGAGAGCCCCGGGCGGCTGGACGAGGAGCACCGGCTGATCGCCAGGTACGCCGCCCGACTCGCTGCTGAGGCCAGCACTGCTGTAAGTGAGC
>WBMV01001263.1:37602-73372 GCA_013396655.1 Campylorhamphus procurvoides | reverse complement strand
TGGGGATGGAAATGGGATGGGGGTGGGGATGGGGATGGGGATGGGGATGGGGATGGGGATGGGGATGGGACTGGGACTGGGACTGGGACTGGGACTGGGACTGGGGCTGGGCTGAGCTCCCACAGCTGTGTGGAGCAGCACGTTCTCCTTGCTCAGCAGCTGAGTCCACAGTCTTTGGTTCAGCAGCAGCAGCAGCAGCAGGGAAGGGGAATGGGAAATGAGAGTGCAGGTGATCCGAAATGAGGTCAGAGGAGCTGAGGGAATGAGCAGATTGGTCCTCTTAGGCCAGAGAGGAGAGAGATGTGTGGATACCTGAGGAAACAAAGCATGGAGCAAACATTGGGGAATAGATTCATTCCAGAGGGGAGGAACCTGGGAGAGATAAAGGATGGTGCTTTCTGTGTTTGCAGTTTCTTCTCATAGAAAAGAGAAACACCCTTTATTTTCAATTGGTGAAAATAAATCCTCCTCTAACAGAAATCTCTACAGCAGAATAATAAGAATTTCCTGAAATTCCCAGGCCACCTGGGGGGAGAAATTATTTATCCATAGGGAAGGAGAGCAGAGTGTGCAGGAACCCTCTCCCATGCTCCTGACTTTCCCTCAGTATGTGTTCAGCCCATAACCCACTTCTGGAGAGGGATGTGAGCAGATATTTGTGTCAAACTTTAACCAAAACAGGATTATGCTTTTCAAACATTTTAACTGGCACTTCCCAACACCTCTGTCCAAGGTAGAGCTGCATGTCCCAAGTCATTCCATGCACCAGCACTCTGGTCATGTTAAATATTAAAGTGATAAAGTGCCAAGTTTCAGGTCTGGGTGGAAAAGGAGGAAATTTCCACGTAATCCTGTAAAATTCAAGTTGTTTAATGAGACAGCAAGTGCTGAATCACTGTCACGCTGGAAGGTGGTGGAACAGTTCTTACTCATGACTTGACTTTTTGTGGTAGAAACGAAGTGTTATGAAACCTAAGGAGTCACAAAGTGCTTCTGAAAGGACCTGGTGCTTTAAAACCTGTGAATCACCTCAAGCTGCTCCTGTGTCCCTGGTGGTGCTGGAAGGGGTCAGAAATGAAGCAATTCTTTGGGTGTGCTCGAGTTCACTGAGGCTTTTGTGAGCCCTGTGACCAATTCCTGCTTTCTCTCACCCCCAGCAGTGCCAGGGAAGGGCAGGGGTCAGAGCAGTGCCTGGGAAGGGCAGGGGTCAGAGCAGTGCCTGGCACTGACCTGGGGGGGAAAGGGGGAAGGAGCAACAACTGCACCTGGGGCTGGGAATCTGCAGTTATTCACTGGCTCCACCATTTAGTCTCAGTCCAGAAATGCCAATCCAGTGATGGACTTTTTATATTCTGAAGGAATCCAAGTTCAAAGGGCTTTGCTTCGTGGCAGCTTCCCAGTGTTTCTTCCCAATGGGAAATCCTCCTTGTCCCAGTTGGCCATTGCAGTTTTGGGGGGGAACATCCCCCTGAGCTCTGGCACAGCATGACATGTCCATGTCCATGGGGACAACATTCAGTGTCCCCAGGCCTCACTGCTGGGGATCTACTGCTTTTTGGAAAGTGAAATAGCTGAGATGTTCCAGTCACAGTCATGTTTCTATCAATATTCTTCTTGCAACGTTAACACAGAGAGACAGGAGTGAAGGAGAGGCTGGGAAATTCAAACCAAAAACCGAAAAAAAGTACATTCTTTCCTTTCTGTATGGGATTAAAATGGGGAACATCAAATGAAAACTCCCATAGAACAAACATCTCAGGAATCCAGTAGGAGAAAGATGCTCACTGAGTGTTGGATATTGAGATGGGAAGGAATTCCTGGCTGGGAGGGCAGGCAGACCCTGGCTCAGGGTGCCCAGAGAAGCTGTGGCTGCCCCTGGATCCATCCCTGGGAGTGTCCAAGGCCAGGTTGGACAGGGCTTGGAGCAACCTGGGCTGGTGGGAGGTGTCCCTGCCTGTGATAAGGGTCAGATATTGTTGTCCAAGAGGTTGGCCAGAAAAGAACCGGAGTTTCTCTCTTTGAAGTGTTCAGAGCTCAATGATAAGTTCTTGAGCAACCTGCTGTGACTGGAGCAAGGGCTGGAAACCTCCAGAGCTTCCTCCCCACCTGCATTTTCCTGTGAATCTGGACCTCAGTGAAAGGGGAAACTGAGGGAAAAAACAACGTTAGGGATTTATGGAATATTTGTCAGTGGAGATTTTAAAAGCAAGAGAGACCAGTATGTGCTGGGAACACTGGAGAGAGGAATTATTTGGTGCTGTCCTCTCCAGCCCTGCCTGTCAGATGGGATGTGCTTTATTTGCTAACATGCTCTGACTGCTGGAAAGGCAGAGGATCCCAGGGACACCCTGTTCATGCTCCAGCAGCCTGGGGCAAAGATTCCTGCTCTCTCCTTGGAGTCATCACAGTGGACACTGGGACTTGTCCAGGGGGTCACTGAGAATTGCCCATAGGCCAGGGGGTCACTGGGACCTGCCCATGGGACAGGGGATCACTGGGACATGCCAGGGGTGTCACTGGGAATTGCCCATGGGACAGGGGGGTGACTGGGACCTGCCCATGGGATGGGGGTCACTGGGACTGGGCCAGGGGGTCACTGGGACCTGCCCATGAGCCAGGGGGTCACTGGGACTTGCCCATGGGCCAGGGGGTCACTGGGACCTGCCCATGGGACAGGGAGGTCACTGGGACATGCCAGGGGTGTCACTGGGACCTGCCCATGGGCCAGGGGGTCACTGGGAATTGCCCATGGGACGGGGTGTCACTGGGACCTGCCCAGCAGGCAATGTGGCTGTGGGTCTGACTCTGCCCATCCCTTTGTGCCTCCTCTCCCCTGAGCTGCAGGGCTGGAGCTGGTTCTGCAGGGCTGCTCTGTGTGAACATCCCTCACCATGTGGGTGCAGAGACCACCCTGCTGAGGGGAGGGGACTCTGCTCAGGGTCTGACTGGGGCAGAAGAACCTGGGGTAGATCTGGGAGGGAATTCTTGCAATGCAAGTCTGTTTGTTGTTAAAGAAGGGCAGTGACTGGGTTAGGGTTCTGCTCTTGTGCCCCTGAGCCAGTCTGCAGAGAGACCCCCCTTTTCTTTGGATCTGAGTGCCCAGGGCAGGGGTGGCACTGCCCATCTGCCCCTGGCAGAGCTGTGGGCATGGCATGAGCCCCAAACAGTGGCTGCTCTCTGGAGTGCAGGGAGGGACAGGCAGGGGCTGACTAAAAGGAAGGAATTAGGAGAGAACTGCCCAAACTTCAGTTAAATCCCCACTTTCAGGATCAGAGCTGCTTCCCTTGGTCTCCCTCTGCGGCTCTGCTCACACTGTCAGCCCGAGGTGAGCAATAATCTGCTGTTCCTTATCAAACATCATCTTTCTGATAAAAGCAGGGACTGGAACTGATCTCCTGCATCCCCAGCCTCCCTGACTGCCTTCCCTACAAAATCCACATCCATGTCAGATCCCAGCTCAGTGCCTGGTCACTTGGACACAGGGAATGCTGCAGATCAGGTGTGCCAAAGCAGAGCCAGGGGTGCCAAAGCAGAACCAGGTGTGCCCAAACACAGCCAGGTGTGCCCAAACAGAGTCAGGTGTGCCCAAACACAGCCAGGTGTGCCCAAACAGAGCCAGGTGTGCCCGCCCCTCCGGATGGCCAGCTGGGCACTGACCCCACACTGGGCTGGGCACTGACCCCATACTGGGCTGGGCACTGACCCCATGCTGGGCTGGGCACTGACCCTGTACTGGGCTGGGCACTGACCCTGTACTGGGCTGGGTGGCCCAGCTGCAGGGATGGGCACGAGCACCTCATAAATACAAACTCATAATTACAGCTGAGTGGGTAATTAGGCTGAGTTTTGTGGCTGAGTTACAATAATGAGGTTCCTGCCCACATTGCTCTTCCCTGAGAACTCTGTGGTTGCTCTTCCCTCAGCATCAGGCACTGCCAAAAACCTGTGACCATCTCCTCTCATCTCCTCTCCTCTCCTCTCCTCCCCTCTCCTAAAAGCTGCCCACAGCCTGAGTAACAGGCAGACTGTTCCCTCTGTGTAGCTTCTCTTGCAGGTTTTAGGCATTATTTAATGCATAATTTTGAAATAAAGAACGAGTAAACCAGATTTCCTGTTAGCTGAACCTGCAGCTTGGTCCTTGGGTCACTTCTCCTTTGACAGACCAGTTAAATGAACCATTTTTGTGAGCTGGTTCCTCTTCTTTGCCTGTTGCTCATCGAGAGCTGGTGACACCACAGTGACACCTCTCCGACATCACAGTGATGGGGCAGCTGAAGTGCTGGCTCAGCCTTGCCATGGCACTGAGGGACTCTGCTGCCCAGCACACTCAAACTCTGCTGTTCTTTCTCAGTTTCCTCCAGAAGGGGGTGATGAGAAGTGCAGTGGGTGCCACACTGATGGGGGGGTTGATCAGCCACTGTCATTAAAGCCCCTTCTGCCCCCAAAATGCTGTAGGGAGGTGAGGTCTGGATGCTCCTGACACCAAATCCCAACCCAGCAGGGATTTGGGGTCAGTGATCCTGGTGGATCCCCCCCAGCTGGGGATACCCTTTGATTCCTGGGTTGCAGTTCCAGCATAGCTCCCTTTCTGGATTAATGGCCAATTTGTAGGAAAACCAAATTCCAGTGCACAGGTTTCACTGGTCCTGTGTGATATTAAGGATTCTGAGTAGGTTTTATGACCATCATACGGATTTTCTGGCTGACACAAAAGGGTCTCTTGCCATTTGGGTAATCTCAGAGCTGTTGAGGCTTCAGCAGGAGTTGAGTTGTTGTGGTATTTTTTAATAATTTTGACTTACACTGTTGACTCCCAGTAGGTCTTTGCACTGTGTAGTAAAAAGCCCTTGTAAGAGTGGAGTAGCAAAGGGAGTTCAGAGCTGCTGAGCAGGCAGGAGCTGAGCTGGGGGCTCTGAAAGCCCAGAATTACAGCCCTAAATCTTGGCAGACACAAGTCACTCAGAGCTGTCTGGGGAGCTGCAGTGCCAACACAGGAGTGCTGACCAGGAAATGAGGGGTTGGGTTGGGTTTATTTCTTCGAAGGGCAGAGGTTTTAAAACCCACACCCAACTCAACAGGGAGGGCAGGAACCCCCTCAGAATAAATACCAACAAATGGGAGAAGGGATCCTGCCCCTGGGTTTACAGGGAGAGTGGGTTCTGCCCTCAGACACCCCAAACTCTTCCAAGGTGCTGACAGGAAGAATTTGGTTTCAATAAAATGCTGGGCAGAACTGAGAGCAGGGACTGCAGGGAGTGCCCAGCCCTGGAGGGGTTTGACAGCCCTGTGGAGGTGGCACTTGGGGACAGGGGTGAGTGGTGGCCTTGGCAGGGCTGGGGGAATGGATTTGATTTTTCCAGAATGATTCCCTGTGTCCCAGAGAGTTCATTCCCTGGCCTTGGACACTCCCAGGGATGGGGCAGTGCTGGTAGAATTTCCATGTTTCCATTTAATGTCCCTGGATTTTGTTCCTTGCCATGGATGGTGTTTCCTGCCTTCCCTGAGCCAGGGGGTTCCAAACACCTGCCCTGTGGGGGTGACTGGCTGGGATCCCCTCTAAAATGGTACAAGAGGGGGGTGGATTCACATTTATTTAACGTGCAATTGCAGCAGTTCATGCACTGAAAGGCTTCTCTTAACCCCAGTGACACTGCCAGGTGAGGGACTGGGAGAGGGGAGAACTGGGACCTCTGGCAAGCACAGGGAGTCAGGATCAGCCTCCTGGGGAGATGTTTCTGAGCATGAATGAAGCTCTGAGAGTTCAACCAGGGCATGGAGAACGTGCCTGGGGTGCTCTGGCAGCAGTGGGGGGGTCCAGCAGTGCTGTGGGGACCAGACTGGGCTGTGAGTTGGTCTGGGCTGTCCTACACTGAGTTCTGCAGCTCCTCTTTGCTGTCTGACATGGGGGAGGTCAGTGTTTCACTCCAGGACTTCATGAGGAAAGGGTTAATGGGGTCTGTCCCCAGGAAGGTCCTGTGGGTGCTGCAGGCACTGCTGGGTGTGGGGGCTCATTTTCTCAAGGATTTAAACACTATAGCCAATCCAATTCCTGGGGTGGGTGGTGAGGATGAGGAGACCCCCCTGGGCTGGGACCAGCTCACCATGAGCCCACCCTGCTGTGTCCCAGAGCTGTCCCAGCTGGAATTGGGGGCTGGCCCTGGGAATTGGGGGCTGGCCCTGGGAACTGGGGGCTGCCCCAAGGCTGGCAGTGCCCAGGAGGTCAGGAGTGCCCCATGTGACTGTGTGTGTTCTGTGCAGCCCCGGCCCCCCACAGACCTGGCCTTCAGCTTCGATGCCAACAGGCAGCAGCGCCAGCTCATTGCTGAGCTGGAGAACAAGAACAGGTAGGGACAGGCTGGGGGCACGTTTGGGTGGGGACATCCCTGGGCTCTTTGTTGGGATCCCTTTGTATCAATTTAACCAGATTGGTTACCCAGATCTTTTGGTGGAGGTGTAGCTGGCTCATGAACTGATTAGTTAGTCATTAACATTAGTTAATTGTGGATGGGGTTGGGGCTACCCTGTCCCTGTTCCCCAGGGGGTGGGTTGGTCTTCTCCATTAATCTTAAAATCATCTTGGTACCACCACAGAGTATCTGGAGCCCCTTTCCCTCTGGTCTGCACAACCAGCAAACCCCAGGGCTGGGGGTCTGAGCCCAGAAAGCCCCCCATGCCTTGGGCTGGTCCCACAGTGTGGGCAGCAGGACAGGGGGGATCCTGCCCCTCTGCCCCTCAGGTGAGACCCCCCTGCAGAGCTGCCCCTGGGAACAACAGCAGGAGAAGGGAAGGATCCAGGGAGAGCTGAGAGCCCCTTGCAGGGCCTAAAGGGGCTCCAGGAGAGCAGGAGAGGGACTGGGGACAAGGGATGGAGGGACAGGACACAGGGAATGGCTACCCAGTGCCAGAGGGCAGGGATGGGTGGGATATTGGGAAGGAATTCTCGGCTGGGAGGGTGGGCAGGCCCTGGCACAGGTTGGGCAGAGAAGCTGTGGCTGCCCCTGGATCCCTGGGAGTGTCCAAGGCCAGGTTGGATTTGGCTTGGAGCCACCTGGGCTGGTGGGAGGTGTCCCTGGCCATGGCAGGGGGTGGGACTGGGTGGGCTTTAAGGTCCCTTCCCACCCAAACTGTAGGATATTTCCTGCTCCAGAGGGTCCCCTGTGGGGCCTCTCCAGACCCTCCTGGCATCTGTGCCCAGGTCTCCCTGTGCTCCTGCCCTGTGACCCTGCTGCCTGCACAGCCCTGTGCCAGGGCACCCTCAGCAGCTTGGGCAAAACCACTGCTCAGGGGCAGGTTGGAAGAAAACCAGTTCCTGGAGAGCAGGAACAGCTCAGTCCTGGCACTGCTGTATATCCAATGTTCCACCAAGAGGCCTGGCAGGCATTTGGAATTGTTCCTGGAGATCCCAGATAAGGGAGATCTCAGTCAGTGCTGGTGTGAAGCCCTGCCAGGAGAGCAGCTCAGCAGTTTCAGGGAGGAGCAGAGGAGGAGGCTGGAGCTGGAAACTCTGACTCTGAGAGGGGTTTCATTCCCTCTGCCATAAGGAGTCCTGGGCCATGGGCACAGCATTCCCTCCTGGCTGCACAGGGTACAGTGAGCTCAGCTGTTGTGCAGGCTGGTCCCCTTCCCCTGGGGGGACTTGAGGGGCTCTCTCTGCTCCAGGGAGTGTTCCATTCTCCTGCTGCCCTGCCCTGCCCTGCCCTGCCCTGCCCTGCCCTGCCCAGAGCCCTTGGGAGCAGGAGTGGGGCTGAGTGGGGCTGGCACACCCTTTGGGGCAACCCCAGGGCCCTTCCTGCAGCACCTGCCAGGCAGGCTGTGCTGAGGATGGAACAGTCTCTTTTTGTCCCCTTGGAACAGTCTCTGAGCCTGTTCTGTGTGAAAGAGTTTGAAGAGACACTGCAATGAGTGATTTCATACTGAATAAGTAATAAATCCTCTATGTCTTGCAGCAGTTCCTCTGTCTGCACCAACTTACATGTCCTGGGTGTGGGTCTGTGCCAGCCACACTTAAAAAACTGCTGTGCTTGGGCTGGGACTGATAGAAAGTGTTTCAGGGGCTGTGAAAGTATTTGGGGGCAGAGCAGAGACCTTTCCCTTCATTTGCCTGCCCTCTGTCATTCCCACAGGGAGATCCTGCAGGAGATCCAGAGGCTCAGGCTGGAACATGAACAAGCCTCCCAACCCACCCCCGAGAAGGCTCAGCAGAACCCAACCCTGCTGGCTGAGCTGAGGCTCCTACGGTACCAGGGACACCTGGGCAGGGGCTGGGGGGGCAACTTGGCTTTTAAGTGGCTTTAGAAGTAAAAAAAAAAGCACTTCTTGGAATCAACTCTGTTTGTGTAGTTCAGAAAAGGGTTTGTCAAGAAGAAACTGGCAGGAAAAACTGGCAGGAATGGCATTGACTGCCCATCATTTCTTGTCCAAAGGAGCAGATCTGAAGGCAAGTGTCAGTTATTTGATCAGTCAGAGAAACTCCCAAAGTTCAGACCTCCAGATGCATCCAGAGCTGGAGACCCAACCCCAAAGCCTCTGTGGCTGTGCTGGCACTGCTGGGGCACCTCCAGTGCTGGGGCAGTTCTGGGCCCCTCAGACAGGAGACATTGAGGGGCTGGAGCGTGTGCAGGGAAGGGAAGGGAGCTGGGGAAGGGGCTGGAGCAGCAGGAGGGGCTGAGGGAGCTGGGGGGGCTGAGCCTGGAGAAAAGGAGGCTCAGGGGGGACCTTGTGGCTCTGCAAGTCCCTGCCAGGAGGGGGGAGCCGGGGGGGGTCGGGCTCTGCTCCCAGGGAACAGGGACAGGAGCAGAGGGAACGGGCTCAGGCTGGGCCAGGGCAGGGCCAGGGGGGACATGGGGAGGGATTTGCTGCTGGAAAGGGTGGTCAGGCCTTGGCAGGGGCTGCCCAGGGAGGGTTGGAGTGCCCAGGCCTGGAGGTGCCCAAGGCAGGACTGGCCGTGGCACTCAGAGCTCTGGGCTGGGGGACAAGGTGGGCATCGGGCACAGGGTGGGCTCCGTGTGATCTTGGGGGTCTTTTCCAATGTCAGTGATTCTGGGATTCCATTAAGCTGTCCCAGCTGTAAAACCCTGCAGACCAGCCCAGGCCAGGCTGTGGGATGAGGCAGCTCTGGCTCTGCTGGCAGCTGTGACCTTGGAGGAGGCACTGCTGGATCCGTGTCCTTGTGGATCCTGCCTGGCCATGCAGGTGTCCCCCTGCCTTCTCCTGCCTGCACTGCCTTGGGGACACTGACACAGAGTGCTTTGGCTTGGGAGGGACCTCAAAGCCCACCCAGTGCCCCCCCTGCCAGGGCAGGGACACCTTCCCCTATCCTAGGCTGCTCCAACCCCTGTCCAACCTGGCCTTGGACACTTCCAGGGATCCAGGGGCAGCCACAGCTTCTCTGCCCAACCTGTGCCAGGCCCTGCCCACCCTCCCAGGGAGGGATTCCTCCCTGTTATCCCACTATCCCTGCCCTCTGGCAATGGGAATCCCTTTCCCCTTGTCCTGTCTCTCCAGCTCCTGATGATCCGTCCCCCTCCAGGTTCCTTTAGACACCTCCACATTCTGGAAGGCTGCATAATTTAATAACCACAGTCTTCAAAATACAAAAAGATGTTGAAAGAAACCCCCAGGATGGTTAATATTTCACAGTCTCTGTCCTTTACAGAACTGGTCCCTTGTTCAAATTCCCAGAATGATTTATCCATAGTGAGTTACGTGAGAACTCAGATCTAATCAAAGACATTTAAAAGTTCAGTCTGTCATGGGGGATGCTTTAACTTTGGATCAGGACATCCTGGTGTCCACAAAAATAACAGTGGCTGAATAAGGAGCCTTTTTCACCTGCTTTTCCCCCCAGTTTTGTATCATCCCCTGTGAGTGGGGTTTGTGGTCCTGGCATTTCTGAAATCACAGACACGGAACCTCTGCCGGGCTGACGTCTGGCTGGGAGCTGCTCCTTCTCTGAGTCATCCTTTCCTTTTATAAACCCCAAACTACACTGTCATATCTCCTCAAATAGCTCCCAGACAGGTTTGTGGCTGCCAGGGAAGGGAAGGTCACTCCTTCTCTGCCTCTGTTGTCACCTGGTGCAGTGAAGGTGTCCCAGTGGATCCAGCTGGGCACAGAAATAGCTCAGCTGAGTCTCTCTCTCCTCTGAGTTTCCCTCCCCAAACATCTGCAGCCCTTCCTGCTCTTCTTCTCCCCCCTGTCTTTCCTCCCATAGCTCATCCTGGATTGTCTGAGCCCTCCACAGGGTGCCAGGCTCTGACACTCAGAGTTCTTCAAAGGAAGACAAAAGTGGGTTTTTTCTCTCCAAATGCAGTGCCCTGAGAAGGTTTCCTTGAGCCAGTGACTGAGGACACATCTGGGAACAGGGAATTGTCACCTTCACATTCATGGGCTGGGCTGAGCTTTTTAAATGGGGACCAGGGGGCACGGTGGGAACCACAGGCAAATTCCCTGGAGTGGTTTGAAACACCCCAAGTTTATTTTGTGCCTCTTTCTTGCATGTGGCTGGGACAGGCAGAGGAAGGATGAGCTGGAGCAGAGGATGTCGGCACTGCAGGAAAGCAGAAGAGAACTGATGGTGCAGCTGGAGGGGCTGATGAAGCTGCTCAAAGTAAGGAACCTCCTGGCAGAAAGGCAGCACATCCCTCCCTTCCCTGGCCCTGGGGCTGCTCTGGCAGCACATCCCTCCCTTCCCTGGCCCTGGGGCTGCTCTGGCAGCACATCCCTCCCTTCCCTGGCCCTGGGGCTGCTCTGGCAGCACATCCCTCCCTTCCCTGGCTCTGGGGCTGCTCTGCCATCCCTGCTTTGCTCTCACACCTCAGAAACACTTCCTGAGGAACAGGGGAAGTTTGCAGAAGGCCATTTCCATCCTGGCTCTGTGGGGGGGTGCAGGTGGATAAAGAATGTTCAGGTTCAAGTAGTTATAATATGGATAACCCAAGATTTGGAAGGGTTGAAAGAAGGGTTTGATTTGATTTGATTTGATTTGATTTGATTTGATTTGATTTGATTTGATTTGATCAGTGGGGCCTGATCTGGGCACCAGTTCTGTTCTTCCAGCTCTAACTGGGAAACAAAGTGGGAGCTGCAGTTCCTGCAGGGCAGGGTGTGAGTCCCCAGGGACATGGGGGGATTCTCCAGGGGACCCTGCCCAGCCCCTGCCACCTCTGGGCTGTGCCCTGACGGGGTGGTGGCACCTCTGAACTGCAAAATATCATTGTTTGGGATTCTGGTCAGGGTCCTCTCTTGTTTTTGCAGAGTCCTCCCTGAGCTGAGCTCCCAGCTGGTGACTGAAAACCTGTTACACCTTTATTCCCTCCCTTCTTTAAGTTAGACAAGAGCCTCTCTATGAAGCAAATGGCAAAATATTGGCCTTAAAGAGGTTTTGATGTGAACAAGGGGCTGTGGAGGTGCTGTGGGAGTGGGAGAGGGATGGAGCAGGGACAGTGCCAGGGCCAGGGAGGGTTCTGGATCAGCCTCAGGCACGTCCTGGTGGCTCCAGGAGAATTCAGAGCTACTCCTAACCTTTATCTTGGGGCAGAAATTCCCATTGCTACCCTTTATCCTGGAGTTGGAACTCCTACCCCTGTCCCTGCAGCCTGGGGTTGGGATGTCTGTGCAGGAGATGAGGACCAAACACTCCTAGAGGTGCCTGGTTTGCTTCATTTCCCTGCTACAAACGAGCTCCTGTCACATTCAGGAGGTTTCTTCAGCCAGGGGTTCTGCACTCTGTGTTTTCCTGCTCAGCCCATAAAGGTGTGGCTTTAAAAATCACAGGATTCACAGAAAAGCTTGGCTGGGAAGGGACCTTCAAGCTCATCCATTCCCACCTTGTCCTGTCACTCCATCCCTTGTCCCAAGTCCCTCTCCAGCTCTCTGGTAGTTCCCAAATTGGTTTAAGAACTTTATCCAGCAACCAGGACTGGGTATAAGGACAAGCTTTATCCCCCTGAGGATGCCCAGGCAGTGGGAGGGGGACCCACAGAGGCTGCATCATCTCCATCCTCAGAGCTTTCCAAGACCCCCCTGGCCAGAGCCCTGGGTTGAGGATAACTTGACCTGTTCTGAGCAAGAAACTGGACCAGAGACCTCCTGAGGCCCCTTCCCTCCCTCCTAAGGTGTCCTCCAGGCTGTGACTACTGGAGTTACCTGATCCTACACGTTGCATAATGGGGCTGTTGGCATTCCCTCTCCGAGCTCTCTGTGGAGCCTGGTGGCTTCTCTTGGTTAAAGCATCTCCCAGAGAGACATCTGGGCTTGAGCTGGAGAAATCAGAAATGCAAAATTCCCTGCCAGTGCATATTGGGGTGAACAGTTTGAGATTTATGGCTGGTTTTCAGTTCTAATTCAGTGGACACCTCTTGGTTCTCCCTCCATGAACTCAAGGAGCACTTTTGCCCCTTGTTGTGCCTGCTCAGCCCCTTCCTCAGCCCAGCCAAGGCACTTCCCAGTGGGGATGGGAACCCAGGGAAGCAGGGAGAGCTTTTGGGCCCCCCAGTGCTCCATTCCAACCTTTATTTAATGGATGCTTTCTTTGCCCTCCCCATATTTTTAATGTATATTTTTAACATTTAGGAGAAACAAACTGGCTGTGGAATTCCTCCCTGCCCCTCAGCAACTGGTGCAGTCCCAGCAGGGCTTTCACTGCTCTCCATCCCTGCTTTCCTTTCTGTGCCTTTTGAAGGCACTCAGGAGTCATCCAGCTCTTCCTCTGTGGATTCATTTCATTCTGTGGTCACTGGTTAATGAGGATGTTGTGGGGAAATCCTCTGCTGTGCAAATCTCTTACATCTGGGCAGTCCCTGTAGAAGCCAAACCTGTCTTACATTCAAATAGCAAAATTGGCTTTTTTTGTCAAGACTTCCTTTCCATGAAGATCCAAATCTTCTGTCACCTGTAAGGTGGGTCCTGTGTCAGCATTTCTGTCCCTTTGGGTAAACTGGTGGCAGGGTCACCAATCAGGGACTGGTTTGGGTTGGAAGGGAATTTAAAGCCCACCCAGTCCCAGTCCCTGCTCTGGGCAGGGACACTCCCACTCTCCCAGGTTGCTCCAAGCCCAGGGAAGAATCCCTTCCCAATATCCCATCCATCCCTGCCCTCTGGCAGGGGGAAACCCTTCCCCTTGTCCTGGCACTCCAGGCCTTTCCAAAGGGGGTCTCCCCATCTCTCCTGTTGGCTCCTTCAGGTACTGAAGGTCACAATTAGGTCACCCCAAGGCTTGTGTTGTTTGAGTTGTCTTCCCTCCCTGTTTGGATCTCCCCATCCCAGCCCTGGGCTCTCCAGGCTGCATTAAAACCTCCCTTCCCTGCCCCAGGTAGCTCCTCTCTCAGGTAATTATCTGAAGCTGCAAGTTCCCCAGCCTGCTGCTCTAAAAATAGAGTTTCTAGTGGATCCTCCTAACACCTTTTCCCATTATTGGTGCCTGTGCTGGGAGAAGCTCCAGGGGGAGTGCAGGGACTCAGAGCCTGAGCAGGGACAGGAATCCTGGCAAGGGTCTCACCCCACTGACCCCCAGTGGTGCCTTTGCTGTGGTTTGATGTTTGTGTTCCCTTCAAACTCTCCTTCTCAGTGGTTTTAGCCCTGCCAGACACGATTTCTCCCCACAAGGTTTGAGCTTCTCTCATCACTTGGTGCTCTTCAGAAATGTTCATCTATAATTTACATCAGCTGTTAAGCTTTTATGGGGTTTTTTCCACTTTCTTATGCAGTATTTTTTACATTTTTAATGCTGCCTTCATTTTGCCATTTAGGGCTGGATTCAGCTCTGCTTGTCTGAGGGTTTGGGGCCTCAAATCCCTCTCTAAAGAAAAGGGAAGTGACAAAAGGCCCCAGAGATGTCAAAACCTTCCATGTGAAGGGCAGCCCTGCCCTCTGCTCCCTGTGCCAGTGGCAGCACCCAGGGAAGGGCTGGGGCTGTGCCAGGGCAGGGTCAGGGGGGATCTCAGGGAAAGGTCCTTCCCCAGAGGGTGGTGGGCACTGCCCAGGCTCCCCAGGGCAGTGGGCACAGCCCCAAGGCTGCCAGAGCTCCAGGAGGGCTTGGACAAAGGGAGAGGGATGGGGGGGATTGTTGGGGTGTCCTGGGCAGGGCCAGGGGTTGGCCTGGATGATGCTGGTGCGTCTCTCCCAGCTGAGGATATTCCCTGGTTCTCTGAAGACCTGCCTTTGGAAGGCCACAGTTGTCCCCTGGAGGCTCCTCTGCTTTTCCCCTGCTCTGAGGTTTGGCCTCACTGAGGTCCCTTCCAACCCAAACCATTTATTGTCCCAAGGTTTAGGACTGTTTGATTGTTCATGAAACCCCCAGGTCATGATGAGTGTCCTGCCTGGTGTTTGGGAGCCCACACAGGACCCACCCAGACACTGCCATTTAGACTTGGGGCTTTGCTTGGAGTGTCCCCCACATCCCATCAGTGACATGTGACACTTCTGGGGGGCTCCCAGTTACAGGAATGTCATGGAATCACAGGGAAGAGAAGCTGTGGCTGCCCCTGGATCCATCCCTGGCAGTGTCCAAGGCCAGGTTGGACAGGGCATGGAGCAGCCTGGGCTGGTGGGAGGTGTCCCAGCCCATGGCAGGGGTGGCACTGGGTGGTCTCTGAGCTGCCTTCCCACCCCAATCATCCTGGGGTTCTGTGACTCTGGCCAGGCCCTTGGCTTGGCTCTGCCCTCTTTCCTGAGCTCTCCTGCCATCCCAGGTGCCCTTAGCTGTCCTGG
The DNA here is from genome assembly GCA_013396655.1 of Campylorhamphus procurvoides. NCBI lineage: Eukaryota > Metazoa > Chordata > Aves > Passeriformes > Dendrocolaptidae > Campylorhamphus > Campylorhamphus procurvoides. Next base: position 58,663 of record WBMV01001263.1, on the reverse strand, counting down.
CTCCAAGGAGCATTCCATGGGGGTGGTTCCGCAGGCTCCCAGGGCTTCACTCCCAGCCCCACAGAGATCCAGCAGCCACAGCCCATTTCACTCCCTCCATCTCCCCACGGGCAGTTTCCTCACTGGCTGCTCTGATGATTTATCTTCCCACTCTCAGACCTACCAAGCTCTGTCCCTCCTGAGGGGGTGTTTTCACATCTGTAGTTAAGCCCAAGGCCTCATTTTTCAAACTAGCAACTTTTTTGTGGAGTGGAGATCACTGAAGATCTTTTCCCTGCCCCAGCTCCCCATCTGGTCCTGCCAGTCCCAGTGCTGGAAAGGTGTGGGATGTGGGGAGGGCAGTGATGCTGCTGGGTTTGAGTGGAGCCAGAGCCCACACCTCAAAACACACCTGAAGGAACCCCAACTCTTGGCAGAAAAACCAGAAAACATCTGCCCAGAAACACAGAATTCTCCCCAGCCATTCCCAAACTCCTCTGCACGGTGGAAAACAGATTTCAGTGCTCAGGGAGAAGAGGCTGCTTTAAATTAAGGGAAAGGTTCTGGTTAATCCTGCTCAGATGGGAGATCAGGGAGGGAAGGTGGATAAATGGGTTGGGGGATTTCAAGGCCAGAAGGAGCTTTTATCCCATCAATTTCCACACCATGCCCTGGATCTCTGGGGAGATGTGCTTGGCAGGGGTCCCTGTGCTGGGGGTCTGCCCAGGCCAGCCTGGGGGGGTCACCTGGGGGTGCTGTGATGGTTTGGGGTAGGGGAATCACCCAAACTGCTCCAGCCCTTCTGCCAGAGCATGGACTCGTGGTGGTTGTTGTGTGTGGAAGTGTCTGAGTTAGGACAGAAACTCCCCACTGTGGGACCTTTGGCTCATTCCCAGGAGTTCTCCTAGAGCTGAAGGCAGGATGTGCCTCCACCAGCCCAGCCCGGTCACAAGGGACATTTCCCTCCTTCAAAAGGGGGTAAATCCATCCAAATGTCACCTTTTTTTGTCTTCCAACTTGGGAGGGATCTGTACTGGCCCAGGAGTTGTTTTCTCTGCATCTCTTTCCTTCCTCAGCATCTTTGGTGCTTTTGCCTCCCAGTGTCCTGTGTCCCCTTCCAGCCCTGGTTCCTTTGCCCTCGTGGTGCCACTGGCAGAGGTCCTGGAATGGCCAGGGGGAACTGACCCAAAAGGGGGGTTTGTTGTGGGGCTGCAGCAGTTTTGGGTCTCTGGGAGGGCAGGTTTGTGCTGAGGGAACACAGCATTGGGCACTTTGGGTGGGAGGGGGTCTGGTCCAGGGTGGTCCGAGGAGGGGTCTGGTGTTTGGTGCCTCGAGGGCACCACGAGAGGCCTTCTGAGTCCAGAGGAGGAAAGAATGTTAGTCCTGGGGTGCTTTGGGTTGGGATGGTCCTTAAAGCTCACGTGGTTCCAACCCCACATGGGCAGGGGCACCTTCCCCAGAGCAGGGTGAGGCCAGTAAAGGTCCCGTGTGACAGAGGAGGGTCCCTTGGGCCCAGGACATCCATCCTGGGACACCCACCCTGCCTGTTGGACTCCAGCCCACAGCAGGGCCCATTTAAAGGGGATTCTCTGGAGAAGGTGCCAAGTGTCCCCTTGGCTCCCCCAGCACAGCCCTGGTGTCCTGTGTCCCCAGGTCCTGTCGTGCCTGGAGGGGTTTGCACCATTCCCATGTTCTGTTCTCCCAGTGGGGCCGTGGTGTATTTTGTGTGAAAATGATCTTTTTCCTCTGATAATTAATCTTTCCTCTTTCTCTCTTCACCTTTTTCTTTTGCCAACATTTCCAGGAAGAAGAGCAAAAGCAGGCAGTAAGTTGACTTCACTTTGTAGGTGATCTGACTCTTTTTTCTTCCTGCATGAAATCCATTTTCTGTTAATTGGCTTGTATGCAAATAAACCCTGGGACCGTGGGGCCTTTCTTGCCTGTGAGTTTGCAAACAGCCTTCATCAGTTTCCAGAAGAGCATGTTTTGGGTATGTCCTCAGAGTTACTCCTCTCTCCCTCCCTTCCAAATGAAGTTTATTGCCATGGGGACACAAGTGGTGGCTGAATTCATGAGGCTTCTGTGCAATCGTGCATGACCAGCCAGGGCTGAAAACAGGGATTCTCAGCTGGCTTCAGAATTCATTTTCTTGGAGAGCCTTTGGAGTATTTGACGTGCTAAGAAAGCTTTCTTGTCTCTTCAGGAACCCTTTCATTCGCCTCCTTGCCACATACAAGTCAGTGCATGAAAACTAATTAATGGCTTAATATTCTGGGCATGGCTCCATCTCCTTCAGCCATGGCAGAGGCTCCTTGGGTGAGCCCCGGGACGCTCCTGGTGGGCAGGAGAGTGAGCTGAGAGGAGACAAGAACGCCTTGGCTTTGCTGCCCATTCCCTTTGCCCTGTGCTGATTTCGGGATCAACTCCAGAGGGAGCCCTTTTGCTTTCCTCGGGAGCAGCCAGATGTTCGCTGTCTCCTCTCCACACAGCACGTTTGCAGCGATTTCAGACATGGTTTCCTTCCTCCCCAAAGCTTTAATGCCCATTAATCCTGTGTTTTGCACGGTTGGGGGTTTTACATGTTGTTTGTCACGTACAGAATTGGATATTGGATATTGGATATTGGATATTGGATATTGGATATTGGATATTGAATCAGGAATTCTGGTGACTTGTTCCTTGTAGGGAGTGTGTGTTTTGGGGTAGCTTCTGTTGGTGGAAACACTTCGGTTCTTCATATGCTGAGATTGGTTTTGGTGACTCCTGAGTGGCCTTTTATTAGTGCTCTGCCATCAGTTTAAGGTGGTGGTGAGGGGGGCACCTTTTGTTGGAGCCCAGGTCACCATCAGGCAATCAGAGATTCATGGAATCATGGAATGGCCTGGGTTGGGGGGCATCTTAAAGACCACCCTGTTCCGTCCCCAGGGACACCTTCCCAATCCCAGGGTGCTCCAAGCCCTGTCCAACCTGGCCTTGGACACTCCCAGGGATCCAGGGGCAGCCACAGCTTCTCTGCCCACCCTGTGCCAGGGCCTGCCCACCCTCCCAGCCAGGAATTTTTCATAATATCCAATCTCAGCCCATCCCTGGCTTTGCTGAGGCTCCTGGCAGAGAGGCTTTGGCTCATCGAAGGGACCAGGTTGCAGCACGTGGGAGGCTCTTCAAGGAATGTCCTGGAGGAAGGAAAACAACCAAGGCCCCACCATCCCTGCCCTCCACCTTCTGACTGTGCCAGGGGATGTTGCAGTGTGTGTCTCCCTCCTCCCCAGCATCATTCCTAGCAATAATCCCCTGCAGGGAAAGGCAGTGTCATTTATGAGCTCGTTTTTCCTGTGCTCTGCTTTCATCTGGGTTATGGATGTAGCAAAAGGGGAAATGTGAGATCAGGGAAGGTTTGGACCCGTTTCACCTCCCTCCTTTCCCTGGAACACTCTGTCAGGAGAAGGAGAATGAGCCAAAACTGAAATAATGGCAACACAGTGACATTCTGTGCAGGCCAGTTGTGTTGGAATCAGGGATGAAGGAGCCAAAGAGCCTCAAGGAAGGCAGATTTTGACCAACCACAGGACACATTGCTGGTCTGTAGGAGTTGAAACTTGACATCCTTCCTTTGCTTGGACAGAGAACTGTTCTCATCCTGGGTATGAAGGTGCAGCCTGGAAGGGTAGAAGGCCTGGGATCCATTTTTGGCTGAGAAACACACAGAAACCCAGACTGGCTGGGATGGAAAGGCAGCTCTGAGACCACCCAGACCATCCCCTGGATCATGGAATTCCAGAAGGGTTTGGGTGGGAAGGGACCTTACAGCCCATCCAGTGCCACCCCCTGCCATGGGTAGGGACACCTCCCACCATCCCAGGTAGCTCCAAACCCCCTCCAACCTGGCCTTCTGTGAGGGAAAATGTGGAGCAGCCTCTGGGTGCTGTGGGAGACAAGTGTCCCCAGGTGTCCAAGGGGTCTGAGGGGAGAGGGATCAGCTGTGTGGTGGCTGCAGGAATTCCATGGAAGGTTAAGGTAAATAACATGAATTAGGACCAGCAGCACATCAAGAGCAGCAACATTTGCATCCTCTTGGGGAACCTCTGATATTCTGTCCCTGCTGGGGCTGCAGGTCCCTTCCTGCCTTGGTCAGAAAATCATGGCAAGTTATAAGGAGTTTGTCTCAGGAGGGAGCCACTATTTCTGATCCTGGAATTCGTGAGCAAGTCCCCAAACCTCTGTGCCCTGTGTTCAGAGCTGATCTGCTCTCAAGATGTGGAGTTTCTGTCCTGTTGGGGGCTCAGTGGGGCCAGTCCTGGGCACACCCTGGAGGAGCAGAGCCTTGTGCAGAGATGTTGTCCCAGTGATGGAGTTTTGGGCCACGTGGTGTTCGTGGCCCACCACACTGTTCTCCACTGCTGGCACTGTTGTGTCCCAGCCAGTGAAGATCCTAATTTACAACAGGACCATTTCCATGTCCCAGCTGGTGAGAAACTGGGATAATCTGCTCGATATTAAAGCCTCTTTGTTGTGCAGCCCAATGAGCAGCCAGAGTAGCTGAGCTGTTCAGTATCCAGAGGAACGTCCGTGGGATTCCCCACGATGTGCATCACATGGATGGTGTCCTTGGCATGTCCTCCAATCCACACAGCAGACCCCAAAGAACGTCAGCTGCTTGTGCTGCAGCACCAGAGAACAGCTCTAATGCCAAACAGGCCCAGGAACAGCAGAGGAGGAGCTCACATGGGAGGGCTGAAATGCTAGAATGGAATCTTCTCCTCCCAGAAAATGGTGGGAACCATCAGGAGAGCAGAGCACGTTGGGCTCCTGCCTTTCAGGGTGACATCACCCAGCAGAAGTGGATGTGCCCTCACTCAACCATCCTTGGGAGGCTGTGGAACTCATGGCAGGGCTTTTCCTTAACACCCTGGAGAGGGGTCAGGAGTTCTGTTTTCCTCCCAAATTCAGATGGAGGGTGTTGGTGAGACCTCCCAGTGAGCCTGAACAGAGTGAGGGCAGTAGTGCTCACCCCCTTAATGAGGACAACCTTCTTGGCCATGGCTGCAGCAAAGCTGAGCCCAGCAACCAGCTCAGGTGACACCTCTGTCCCCTCCCAAGGGCTGCAGAAACCTGTGGGTGGAGATTCCCAGCCCTGCAGAGCCCTGGACCACCTGGAGAAGCCTCATGTCCACACCCAGATCTGCTGTTCAGTTCTGCCTCCATCAGCCAAGGGGGCAGAGGTGGAATCTCCATCCCTGGAGGTGCCCAAGGCAGGACTGGCCGTGGCACTCAGAGCTCTGGGCTGGGGGACAAGGTGGGCATCGGGCACAGGGTGGACTTGATGGTCTTGGAGGTCTCTCCAACATCCCTGATTCAGGGATTGCTTGGCCTCCCAGTGGCTGCCAGTGGTGTTGGGAAGAGTGTGCCAGGGAACTGCCAGGGAATGTGCTCACTGAGTTGTGTGCCAGCCCTGCCAGCCAGCATTGCAACACTTGGAGCATGAACATTCCCTTGTTCCGGTGCCAGGGACACTCCTGGTGGGGTTCAGCTCTCTAGTGTGGACGGGCAGAGCTTTGGAAGGAGCTTGGGGTTGGTGCCCCCACACCAAGCATGTTCTTGGGTCTCCTGCAGTGTGTCATTGAATCCAAGTGGTTTGGGTGGGGAGGGATCTTAAAGCTCATCTAGTCCAACCCTCCAGCCTTGGGCAGGGACACCTTCCACTAGAGCAGGTTGCTCCAAGCTCCATCCAACCTCAATCAAACCTAGAAGGGCTCCTGAAAGAGCCAATTGGATATTAGATGTGAAGTTGTGTAGGGAGCCCGCCCTCCACAGCGCTGGAGTTCATCTGTCAGTAGATATTTCGGGAAGAAAGGGGGGGTCTGTGGTGCCATCAGGTAGTGGAGGTGGAGAAGACCCTCCCCTGGCTCATTAGCTGGCAGCACTGCCCTGGCAGGTGACTTTGGGATGTGAGGAGGAAGGTTTGGCAGGGAACAGCCATGGATACACGTCAGGATTACTGTCCTGGAAGTGTCTCCTCTGGTGGATCTTCAGTGTCCTGTGGTGGCTGAGTCAGGGAAGAGACAAATCCCTGAATCTTGTGGTGGTGCTTCCTGTGGCCATGGGATGGACACTGAAATGGAGACAGTCCCTGCAGGAGACCTGGTGTCTCTGAAGAGAGAGAAATCCCCTCTCCTGGAGCATTCCCAAGTTTCTCCGGGCTCAGGGAGCCGTTCCCAGCTGCCTTTTGCAGTCTGTGCCATGCCCAGCAGGCAGAGCTAAGAGGGGTTTGGAGAGACCTGGGACAAGGGATGGAGGCACAGAACAAGGGAATGGCTTCCCAGTGCCAGAGGGCACAGTTGGATGGGATGTTGGGGTGGAATTGCTGGCTGGGAGGGTGGGCAGGCCCTGGCACAGGTTGGGCAGAGAAGCTGTGGCTGCCCCTGGATCCCTGGAGTGTCCAAGGCCAGGCTGGACAGGGCTGGGAGCCACCTGGGACAGTGGGAGGTGTCCCTGCCATGGCAGGGGGTGGGAATGAGATGACCTTTAAGGTTCCTTCCACCCCAACCCACTCTGGAATTCTGGGGTGCTCGACTGGAGAGGGGCCCCTGTCGGTCCAGAGGGGCTCCAGTCCCTGGTCCTGTTTCAAGCAGACAAACAGCACGAGGGACAGGCATTGTCCCACAGGGGCTGGGACAGTGGAGAGCACTGGGCTGCTTCCACTCCTGCCTTGGAGTAACCAGAGATGTTTTCCAGACTCACAGGAGTGGCTGGAGGAGCTGGGGGGCTTTCCCTGGGCTCGCTCTGTGCCATGCAGAGGTCCCAGCCAGGAGCAGGACGGGCTCTGCCACGTCCCCCTCCATTCATGCCTTCCCTGAATCACATTCCTCGGCCCTTAATCACGTTTTGGATCACCCAGCCAGGAACAGGCAGGAGTTTGTTCAGTTCCTTGTCTTCCAAGTGCTGCCTTGGCTGGGAGTCACGTCTGCCAAGCTGCAGCTCTGAAACCACTGCCCTGGTAACAAAGCTCTGGGCACTGCCTTTGGCTCAGGGGAAAATACACTTATTAATGGGCTTCAAACCCAGCTGAGAGGGTGGCTCTGTGTTTGGGTCTGTGTTCTGGACTGGTCCCTCCATCAGGGCCTGCCTGTAAATGTTTCCACTTCAGTCCTCTAGAGGTTTCTGTTTATTTTCATATTTTTGTGTTTTAGTGTGCGTGGTTTGTAAAATGAAGGTTGGAAATGAAACAGTGAGGGGTTTGCACCAGGAAATGCAGCTCCTCTGGATTTATGGAGGGGGTTATAGGGCAGGTCAAGGCTTGGCAGTGAACCCCACGTGCTTGGGGGGCTCCAAGAGCCACAAGAACTTGTTTTTGTGTTCAGTGTATTCCCCATGTGAGGAGGCATCAGCTTGTCCTGCTGGAGAGGACTTGGAGGTCCTTCAGAGTCTTCAGGATTCTCTGCTGGGAAGTGTGTGAAAGCTGCCTGTGCCATATAATGTAGTGTCTGTTGGGGAGGTGTCCAGGATGAATCCTCATTCCAGCAGCAGGAATAAGGATCCCAGGCACCAGGAGAACCCAGGACTTGCTAAGCAGAGGTTGGACAGGGCTTGGAGCAACCTGGTGCAGTGGGAGGTGTCCCTGCTAACAGCAGGGGATGGGATGAGATGGGATTTAAGGTCCTTTCCAGCCCAAACCATTCCATCCTTCTATGGTTCTGTGTTGTGCCAGAGCAGTTTTTGGCCGCCAAGGACATCAGGTCTTCAAGCCTGAACCTACCTTGGCTGTGGAGGTGCCTGGAGCAGCTCTTGTGCCCACACCCACCCAGGCCTGAGCTGTCCGTGTGTCTGTCCCAAACTAGCTGGGTGTTCCAGGGACCACAGGCTTGGAGCAGTGGCTGGGGGTGTCCCATGGCTGGGGATTTGGGGGGTCCCAACAACAGCCTCATTCTGTGGGTCCCCTCCAGGAGAAATTTGGCTTCTTGGCCACTGAACTGTGGGTTTTAAATCCCCAGATCTGTTTGGGGACTGCCCAGGGCTCAGCTTTACAATGGGCTGTCTGTGGCAGCAGAGCCAGCCTGAAACATTCCTCTTGCTGTGCCAGCAGCTCTGGCCATGCAGTTTTTGGGGGCTGTGCTGCAAACCAGAGCACTGGAATTGTCCTACTGACCACAGCATTCCTAGGGAGGAGGTGGACCAGAAGCTCCTGGAGCTGCACCATTACTGACCTCACACAGATCTTGGAGAAATCCCAATCCAGACTGGAGGAGGCTGGACACGGTGCCCAGGATTGAGGGTTTTGTGTCCACCATTGAAAGTTCCTTGGCAGAAAACAGGGGTGAGCCCCTGTGTGTGAGGGAGGGGGTACAGGCAGGGGCTGGGTGAGGTCCAGACCCTTTGGAACTGGGAGAGGAGAGGATGGTTTGTGCCAGAGCAGAGCAGGAGGAACGTTCTGAGGGCTGACAATGTCCCTATGGAGTCAGGAAATATTTAGGACCATGAATTCAGTGCTCAGGTTTCCACTGAAGGAATCACCAAATCCCAGACTTGTTTGGGTTGGGAGGGACCTTAAAGCTCATCCCATCCCACCCCCTGCCATGGGCAGGGACACCTCCCACAGTCCCAGGTTGCTCCAAGCCCCATCCAAGCCAGTCTTGAATGTTCCATCACCAGGGAAGATCTCATTGGCAAGGTCACAGTGGGGTTTTTGTTGAAGATGCTCTCCCACTCCGTGGGTGTTTCCACCCCTTGTCTCTCGTTCCTGACGCTCCACCATGCTGTGTTGGTGGCATTTCTCATTTCCTCGGGATGTTTCCACGGCATCGCTTGTTGCCACATTTGGGGACAGATATTCCCAAGCCTGGATGTTGTGTTTTCATTGTGGAGAGATCGCTGTGATGACTCGAGGGATGTACTACAAGGATTTGCATTTGTTTTGGCAAGATCTGATTTAACTTGGTGTTTGTTTAGTCCCTGGGAAATGTGATGCTGACGATGAGTTTGGCGAGGCCGACGACAGGATTCTGGAATCGTCTCTCCCACCGTGCTCTCTCTGGGCTTGGGCTGTAACTGGTTAAACGACTGTCCTTGCAGAGTCCAGGATGTGAAATATTTATTGCTTCCCTGCTGAAGTTCAGAGCCATGCTGACTCTTCTAAAACAATGCTCTCCTCACTTTGTAGTCAAGTGCTCCAGCACGTAAATAAGCTGGGGGAAGTGCAGACAGTGCGTGCAAACTCCTCCTCCGGGTGTGCTCCAGCCCTGCAATCCCTCATCCCTTCTGGAGCACGGGGCTGGCCCCCAAACACACACAAATGGGGCCAGAAATAGTGGATATGAGCAGCTTTTCCCCAGCATTTTGATCTCAGCCAAACTCCAGGACTGGACATTTTCACGCCGTTCAGTGTTGAATTGTGGCCATTCCAGAGACAGGGAAAAACAACACTTCTTTAGGCACTCCAGAATATCCAACAGGGGGTTGATGGAATTCAAATGGGAGCCATTGGCCTGTATTTTGGCTGCTGCTTGTACCAGGGATTGCTGATGGAATCCCTGCATGGTTTGGGTTGGAAGGGACCTTAAAGCCCATCCAGTCCCACCCCCTGCCATGGGCAGGGACACCTCCCACTATCTCAGGTTGCTCCAAGCCCCATCCAACCTGGCCTTGGACACTTCCAGGGAAGGGACATCCACAAAAACCTCTGTTGTTGTGGCCTTTAGAAGAAGCCCACACAGATTCTTCCATCCACACTCATGGAAAGTCCAGGAGAAGCCCATGTTGCATCTGCAGATCATTCCATCATCCCAGAGCTCTGTCACCTGCTGGGGGAGCAGCCAGAGCTGCCCTGCCCCGTGGGGTGGGAGGTGAATGGTGCTCTTCATGTCCAGCAATGCAGTTGCAGAGAGATGAATCCTGAGGGATTCTGCCTGTGCATCTGCAGCGCTTTCCCCCCATCATTATCGGAGCCCAGAAGGGTAATCAAAGCCACGTGAGGGACATCTGGATCCACTGCTGGTTTCTGTGGCACCTGGCCCTGATTAATAGTAATGAGGAAATGGCAGTTCGGGGTTTCTTGACCTCACATGAAATTCATTTCGCTGGGCAAAGGTTGATAACAGATGGCAGCAATTTGGGGCTCGGTTCATCATCTGCTCCACAGGCTTTATTGCTCCAGTTTGGCCCTTTCCTCTGGCGGGAGTGATCCCTTTTTCCACCTCTCCTCTTTAGAAGGGTTGTCCTTTTCAAAGGGAGCCCTGAAACATCTTGTTGGAGCATGTTTTGTGCAGCACGAGGGTTTAGGTATGGCCTGACACAGCCACACAATCCCCTGGAGAATAAATCACTCTTTTACTAAGTGTGTGTTAAACTTTTATCCTTTTGAAGCTGGGAGTTTCTTCGGCGTTATTGGCCCCTCTCCAGTTTGTTCTTCCCTTCCCCAGCCCACAAATCCACTCAGGCTTTGAGCAAAGGAAAGAGCTACGAGGAGACACAGCCCTGGATTGTCAGCACAAAGCACTGAGAACACTGGGGCTCTTCAGCCTGGAGAGGAGCAGGTTGTGTGTGTGCAGAGCTCTGAGCAGCCTTCCCATGCCTTGAGGGGCTCCAGGGATACTGGAGAGGGACTGGGACAAGGGATGGAGGGACAGGACACAGGGAATGGCTTCCCAGTGCCAGAGGACAAGGTTAGATGGGATATTGGGAAGGAATTGCTGGCTGGGAGGGTGGGCAGGCCCTGGCACAGGTTGGGCAGAGAAGCTGTGGCTGCCCCTGGATCCCTGGGAGTGTCCAAGGCCAAGGTTTGGAGCACCCTGGGATAGTGGAAGGTGTCCCTGGGCATGGCAGGAGGTGGAGCTGGATGGTCTGCAAGGTCCCTTCAACCCAAACCATCCCATCATTGGATGGTTCTCCCTCAGAGCAGGGTTTGTGTTGCCCAGGTCTGGGTCGGTCGTGTCCCAGAGAGCCCCGTGCCAGCTGAGGGTGGAGGAGCAGGTGACACCAAAGAAAGGATCTGCACTTGGGGGTCTCTCTTGCTGTTGTCACATTGGGGTTGATTTATGGACTCACAGAATCAAAGCCCTCTAAGGTCATCGAGTCCCAACACTCCCCCAGCCCTGCCAAGGCCACCACTGACCCATGTCCCCAAATGCCACATCCACAGGGCTTTCAAATCCCTCCAGGGATGGGGACTTGTGTCCAGCCGTGGCTGAACAACCCTCCCCATGAGGAAATTGTTCCCAGTGTCCAACCTGCACCTCTCCTGACACAGCCTGAGGATTTGGTTGTCCTTAAAAGTGCCCCCAGGTTGAGCAGCCAAGAGATCTCGGCACCGTTTGCTCTGATTTGGTTGTAGGTTTTCCAAAGGTGTCTGGGTTTCTTCCCTCTGACCATGCAGTTCTTTACAGAAGGGACCATTTGGGGTGCTCCTGGAAGAGTAAAATCCTCTGTGCTTTTTTGGTTGTTTTTTTTTGTAATTTTAGTTGATTTGAGACATGCTGGAAGGAAGATAAAGAAGTGTCATCAGACACTGGGGTGAACATTGCACTCTGCTGCAGAGAGGGAAAAACCCTCCCTGGAACCAATTTATCCACAGGCCTGGATCAAAACAGTCCTACCTAAGAGCTGACTGTGTGAAATATCAGTTCCAGCTGTAGCTTTGGCCCTTCGTGATGTTTTCAGCCTGAATCCTCTTGGGGTTTTTTATTTATTAAAGAGAAATGGAAGTTGTTCTAACGACCGACATCGTCGTGTAATCCCAATTGGGTTTAGAGACAAATGCTCGTGTTGTATTTGTGATTTACCCTGTCATTTACTGCTGTAAACGCCCCTCCAGCCTCGTGAGCCTGAAGCAGATGTGCCTAAATCCACAAGGAATTAAAACAGTGGAGAAAGGGAAAATCTCAGTGTTTGAACTGATGCAGTTCAGGGAAAATGTCCAAGGCCAGGTTGGATGGAGCATCCTGGGACAGTGGGAGGTGTCCCTGCCCATGGAATGAGTTGAGCTTTAAGGTCCCTTCCCAGCCAAACTCCTCTGGATCGGGTGACTCCATGAAAACCCTGCTCCTGTGAATATTAATTTCCCTTTCTCTGAACGTTTCTCTGCTGAGTTTCACCCCGTGGATGGGAGGGGGTTGCTTGCTTTAAGGAAGACCAGAATTCCAGTGGCCTCCTGGGACTGAGGAACCTCCCTCAGCTGTTGCACCCCTGGCACGACCCATCCCCAGCCCCATTTCATTGGGAAACATCCCATGTTTGCTTCCAGCAGCCTCTGCTCTCCAGCTCATTGGCAGCCTAATCCTGCATTTCTGACAGCACTAATGAGCCCATCAGAGCAGAGAAGATACAGAATTCCAGGACATCTCCCTCTTGTCAGTGGGGTTGGGCCATCATGATGCTCTCAGGTCTCTCAGTGTCAGGCCCTGCCGAGCATCCCTGCACTTCCACATCAGGGTCGTGGCATCACAGGGGGGTTTGGCTGGGAAGGGACCCTAAAACTCATCCCATTCCATGGGCAGGGACACTTTCCACTAGAGCAGGTGGCAGGTGAGCCCTGTCCCCACTGGGTCAGGTCAGTCATGGCAGGGTCTGTCAGGAGTGCCCTTGTGGTTCGGGCACTGCCAAATTCTTGGCTCCAGTTATTTGTCCCAGAGATTCCTGCAGTCCTTCCCATCCCTGGGGGCACAGTCAGGTTCACTCCAGCCCAGCCTTCATCCCTTGACACATCCCTCTTCCTCAGGGTATGAGACTGGAGGTCTCTGGTCCCTGAATCTTCCACTGCTGGTCGTGGCTCCCATCAGAAAATTCATCATCTTGGTATCAAGAACTCCATCATCTTCATACCAAGGATCTCAAGAATCGCAGAATTAGAGAATCATGGACTGGTTTGGGTGTTGGAAGGGATCTTCAGTTTCATCCAGTCCTATGCCATGGGCAGGGACACCTCCCACCAGCCCAGGCTGCTCCAAGCCCTGTCCAACCTGGCCTTGGACATTCCAGGGATGGATCCAGGGGCAGCCACAGCTTCTTTGGGCACCCTGTGCCAGGGCCTGCCCACCCTCTCAGGGAAGGATTCCTTCCCAATATCTGATCTCTGGCAGTGACAGGATGAAGCCTTTCTGGTCTCTCCCCTCCTCTGGAGCTCTTTGCAGCTCCTGGAAGGAGCCCCCCAGCCCACGAGAGGCTCTGGGGGCGCGTCCTGCTCCGTGTCCGTGTGTTCTGAATTAGCTGGGGAGCCACTCCTTGCAGAGATCAAAGGAGCTGCCCTGGGACACGAGCAGTTGGCTTTTCCAGACATGCCTCCAGCAGTTGTGGGGTGGTGGAGCAGCCTGGAATGCCTGGCTTGGGGCACAGCAAAGCAGGGAGAGCACTTCTTCCATCCACCTCCAGCCCATGCAGTGGCTGATGCTCCTCCTGTCCATCCACAGTGGATCCTGATTCCTCAGGTTCCTCTCACCTCTAGTCAATCTTTCACCTGTGACTGAAGGTGTGAGTCCACTCTATTTCTGGTTGGACCAGGGGGGGATGCTTGTGGGTTCTCCCTGCCATGCACGGTGGGGAAAGACCCTGGGACTTGTCCTGTCCTCGCTGGGGCTGGGTCAGTGTGAATCCTGTGAGCATCCTACCCATTGTTCCTTTTCCAAACCCAAAACTGGGGAAAGGAGTGCTGGGAGTGGTGTCAGAGCAGAGGGACCCCAGGGTCCCACCACTCCTGGGGACCAGGGAAGGTTCCTCCTGAGAGGGAGGTGCCCAAACCCACCCCCAAATCCAGCCTGCACCCTGACACTGCTGGGGGGTGAGTGTCATCCTCTCTTCTTCTTTGTGGGCATCAGGAGGGATTTGTGCCTGAAAAGGGTGGTCAGGCCTTGGCAGGGGCTGCCCAGGGAGGGTTGGAGTGCCCAGGCCTGGAGGTGCCCAAGGCAGGACTGGCCGTGGCACTCAGAGCTCTGGGCTGGGGGACAAGGTGGGCATCGGGCACAGGGTGGGCTCCAGGGGCTGGGAGGGCTTTGCCAGCCTCAGGGATTCCTCTGGCAGTGCTGGCAGTGCCACAGCAGCAGCTGGCACAGTGTGTAGGGAGCCTGTGAGCAGGGAGGAGGAGGAGGAGGAGGAGGAAGGAGGAGGTTTGTGCTGTGACGAAGCAGCTTTGCTGCCTCCTGCCTGTGTCATCTCAGCTCTCCCACTGCAGTGTGGGCAAAGCTGGGGAGGCAAAGCCTGAGGGAGGAGTCCAGATGAGTCGAGCAGCTTCCATAGATCGAGTGTTTGCAGCTCATCTGCATCTCTCCCTGCTGCTCTCACAGCCAGGAGTGCCAAACAGGGATGACAAACCCTGCATTTTTGTAGGTAACACTTGGGAAAAGTGGGGAAAGTTGCAGAGTTGCAGCTGCCCCTTCCCTGTGGAAATGTGTAAGGCCCTGGCTCTGAGGGGTGTGGGAATGGCCAGGCAAGGGCACTGTAGCCTCCCTTTCTCTGTGCAAAATACGGATATATTTACCCAAAGAACCACAAATTTAATCCATTTTTCTCAGCCCCCAAAATGAATATTTATTCCCAGTCACAGCCTTCCTGAAATGGGTTTAGTAAGTGCATTTTGATCAGTTCTATGGCAATTGATAATGTTACATTAGCAAGGAGATGAGCTTTCCTCCAACCATGCTCCTCTGCTGTGCCCTGCTCATCAAACTCCTCATTTGCCTTTTAATCTTTTTAACTTCTTTATTCAGAGAAAATGTGTAGATACAGAAATCAAACATGTACATTTTTATTATTCAATGGTTAGATTTAAGTTTATTGAGAGTAAAAACCACTTCTCTTGATCCTGTTAGGATTGTATTTATAGTGGTAGTTGGTGGTCAGTGAATGGTCCATCTTCCTAAAAATGTCTCTTTTTAGGACTTTGGCTGAGAATAAACACCCCCAGCATTTGGAAACTCCCTCCTTTTGCAGGAGACCAGAGGCTGGAGCAGCAGAGGGAGGTGGATGGGGTGGGTGTCAGTGGCTCTGCCCAGGGCCCAGCTGTGTGAGGGCTCTTGAGTCTGTTCATTTTCTGTCATTTTATCCTCGGGAAGGAAATGTTTGCTGGAGGGTTGGTGGCCACAGTGGTTTCCTTATGCCCTTGTTGCCTGTCCTTGTGCTGGCCCACAGGAGCATCACCCTCAGCATCTCAGGCTGCTCTTGGGTGGCTGAGCCATCAGGGGCACTGCAGGAGGAGCTCAGCACGGGCTCTCAGCTTCTGGCAACTTCTGGGCCCTCTCCTGGTGTGCTTTGGTCTCAGTGCAGCCCATGCCCTGCCCACAGCTCAGGTAAATCCAGGTTGCTCCTCACTGTGTCTCACTGGCCAGAGAGAAGAGCACCCTGAGCACATCTAACTCATTTTAACTGCAAGAGAGGGATGATGTTTTGCCATCCATACCCATTTTCACATCTGAAAACAACCTGGAGTGTGGCTCTGTGGATTCAGAGTGAGAAGGTGTAGAGGAAGCTCAGCCTCCAACCTCAGACACAGCTCAGCACAAACTGAGACCATCACAGGCTGGGAGAGTTGGGAATCTCTTTGTTGCTCTCAGTTCCAGTGCTTCTCCAGGGACACAACCTGCCCTTCCAGCCACTCACTTTGGCTGCTGAGGCTGCTGATCATCACCCTGGGTGGCTGAAAAGCTGGGCATGAGCCAGAGTTCTGTGCTTATAGCCCAGACAACCACTAGTGTCACCAAAACTGAGGGTAGGGAGGCACTTACAGGGTGCCCAGAGAAGCTGTGGCTGCCCCTGGATCCATCCCTGGAAGTGTCCAAGGCCAGGTTGGACAGGGCTTGGAGAAACCTGAGCTGGTGGGAGGTGTCCCTGCCCATGGCAGGGGGTGGGATGGGATGAGTTTTGTGGTCCCTTCCCACCCAAACCATCCTGAGATTCTGTACCTCTGTAGCAGAGTCACCTCCAGACCCTGCTCTCAGTGACCTGAAGCACCACAGACACCCTGGGGCAGCTCCACCAGCATCACATCTCCAGTTTCCATTGCCTAAAGCCTCCCATAAAGCCCCAAAAGGTCTGATTTGGGGCCTGGCCATGGATCCAGCTGGGGACAGTGAGCCAAAGTGAATCATTATTATTATTATTATTATTATTATTATTATTATTATTATTATTATTATTATTATTATTTCATGCCTTGAGTCCTTGAACCCGAGCAGCCGTGGTGGCTCCTGGAGCAGTGACAGTGACAGTGACAGTGCTGCTGTTTGCAGGCAGAGCAGCCTCCTCTCCCACCAGGAATTCAGTGTTTCTCAGTTCCAGGCAGCTCCTGTGCCTGCCCTGCCCTTCCCTGGCACCTGGACTGGGCTGGCAGCACCTTGGGCTGCAGCAACACCTGCCTTGGCTTTGCCCATCTCCAGGCACAGCCCCCCAAGCTCAGTCTCTGGAGTTCTGAGGGCTGCACGAAATATTGGGAGAGTGTTCCAGGAAATGATGGAAGCCACGAGGAATTTCAATATTTTCTGTCCTCGCCCACATTCTGCCTTCCCTGGCTCCCTCCTCGCCTCCTTCCCAACCAACCCAAGCCTTGAGCCCTGGTTTTTAAGGTCCTGCAGAGACTTGGAGCTCTGGGCTGCTCTGACACTTCCCCTGACACCACAGCCTCAGGTTTAAACAACAGCTGAACAAGAGCCTTGTAAATCCCTCCAGTGTTCTCTCCCCTCTCAGCATCCGAAGCCGCCTCATTAATTAATGATTAATCCTCGGCACAGCCCGTGGTTGTTTCCATCACACCCCACTCCACTCCAGTCTCCCCCAGGATGACTCCACACCTTTCCTCCTCCCTACACGTCAGTGCAGCCTCAGGGGCTCACTTTGGAACCAGAATTATTCTCCTCCCTCACCCAGTTGCCCCTCTGGGTCCCTCTGTGCCTGTTCTTGCCAAGACTTGCAGCAGGGTCAGGGCTCTCCTCACCAGGGCTGGCTCTGAACATCTCTGGGTGCTTCTCCTGCAGGTGGAAGGGACCTCTGGAGCTCAGAACATCCCTGGGGGTGGCCAAGGAATGACTGGATGTGGCATTCAGTACTCTGGTCTGGCTGGCAAGGTGGGGATCAGCCACAGGCTGGACTTGATGACCTTTGAGGTCTTTTCCACCCTAAATCCCTGTGTGATTCTGTCCCCAGCCCAACCTTCTGCCCAGAGCTGGAGGAGTCTGTTCTGGTGGATTCTCCCCAGCTTGAGGGGGGGACACAAAAGCCTCGAGCTCAGAGGGCTGGGATTGTTCAGTCATTGTGTGTTACTCTGCACAGCCTCCTTCTCTTCTGAAAGGAATCATATTCTGCATTTCTGTCATCTTTCTTTCCATGAATCAGGTGGTTTTCCCTCAATGCAGCCTTTTTTAAGTGACTGAACCATTTCAGTTCCTCGGGAAGGTGATTGCTCCACTCCCAGTGCTTTGTGTGTGCTTTGTATGAGTTTGTGTTGCCTGAAGGTACAAAATGGGGTTTGTTGTGAACAGCCCCAGGCCTGGGAGCTCCTCTTTCCAGGGAATGGTTTTGTGTTCAGAGACAGTTCCATTTGCATAGCAAAGGTTCTCGAGTGCTCAGAAATTCAGAGTTGTGTTACAAGTGCAGATTTCACAGAGCCCAGAGTTTGATGCACCTTCCCAAGGATGAGGTGGTGGGAAATCTGTGACGTGGGACACGGGTGAGGTGGGAGCAGGAGGGTGGGCAGGGCCTGGCACAGGGTGGGCAGAGAAGCTGGGGCTGCCCCTGGATCCCTGGGAGTGTCCAGGGCCAGGTTGGAGAGGGCTTGGAGCAACCTGGGCTGGTGGGAGGTGTCCCTGCCCATGGCAGGGGTGGGACTGGATGAGCTTTAAGGTCTGATGTTCCCTTTCTTGTGGCACATTTCTTCTGGTTGGTTCAGGTTTGGAATCCAGTAATATTCCATTCTGTGGTGAGTATTTGAACCAGAAATATCTCTGCTGTTCCTGTGAAACTCAGGGGTACAAAGGATGTGTCAGTTTGCATTCCCAGTTGTCCCAGTGCTGCAGCCCAGGGTGTTTCTCCAGCCCAGGATGTTCCTGCCTGATTCAGCTGGGGTTGATTTTACCTTTCCTCATTTGATGGCACATCCCAGGGTTCTGTTTTTCCCTGCTGTGGATGAACCTGCTGCCCCAGAGTCAGCTCTCCGTGGCCTTTGGGTCCTGAGACAATGGGTGCTTCTGAGTCTGTTCAGATCTTTAATTAGTGCCTCTGTTTGGCTGGTTTTTCCTTGTGAGCTCCTTGTCCTCACTCTTTGTGTTCCAATGTGGTGCCTACAAGTGTTTCCCTCAGAATTCCAGTGCCACCATTGGTGCCCTCAGTTCTCAGTGGCCCCACCTGCCTTTGCCATAGACCTGGTGCTGACCCTCAGTGAGAATCCTTTAATTTCCTCCTATTTCAGTCTCCTCCCAACTCTTCTGTTCCTTTGCCTGTGTTTGAGGCCAGGCTGGAACTCACTGATGGGACCTACCCAGTCATTCCATGGTTCCTTCTTCACATTAGCCAGGAAAATGCTAATAGACCATCTGGAACTTCCCTCTTACTTCAAGATTTATTAAAAATGGATATCCCTAGGCCAGAACCCCCTTCAAGCAACTCTTCAGGCACTCTCAGGCCCAAGGTGTGCAGCCTGCTGCCTTCAAATGAGCCTCCTCAGGGAAGAGCTGAGCAAGGGAAGAGATTCCAAACTGCAGGAACTCATAAACTCCAGTCCCTGCAGCAGAGATTTCATCTTGGTACCATCCCAAGGTCCAGGCAGTGACCTTGAGTGGGGTTTGGTGCACTTGGTAGGAGAAAACTGTAATTCCTGCCCTTTCTAAACTCTTGCAGGGTTCCCAGGGGAGCTCCTGCAAACTGGTCTTGAGCTGAGATCCTCCAAAACCACTCAGCTTCCCTCTGTGCTTTGGGGTGGGTGTTTAAACAAAGGCACATCCTTCTCCCTGCCTTGCTGGGGGACTTCAGTCCATGGGCCCCCTGTGTCCATGTCAGTTATCCCGTGGATCCATTGCATTCCAGATCCTGGAGTTCTGTGTTCATGATACATCTAAAGGAAAAATCATGGAATCACAGAACAGTTTGAGTGGGAAGGGACCTCAAAACTCATCCCATTCCATCCCCTGCCATGGCCAGGGACACCTTCCACTATCCCAGGGTGCTCCAAGCCCCGTCCAGCCTGGCCTTGGACACTCCCAGGGATCCAGGGGCAGCCACAGCTTCTCTGGGCACCCTGTGCCAGGGCCTGCCCACCCTCCCAGCCAGCAATTCCTTCCCAGTATCCCACCCATCCCTGCCCTCTGGCACTGGGAAGCCATTCCCTGTGTCCTGTCCCTCCATCCCTTGTCCCCAGTCCCTCTCCAGCTCTCCTGGAGCCCCTTCAGGCCCTGCAAGGGGCTCTCAGCTCTCCCTGGATCCTGGGGGCTTTTATTCTTCCTTGGCCTGACACTTTTGGACACCCAAAGGACTTTCTGTGTTTTCATCCCTGAGTTTTCCCCACACTGTTGTCCTTTGTAACAGAAATATTTTTACTTTGGCTAAGATGGAGAATAGAGTTTGTCTTCCCCTGTTTTTCATTTTCTCTTTCCCACTCCTCTCCCTGGCACAGGACTGGCTGTCCTGGCTCTGTGTTCTGCAGGGGGTCAGTGTTTTGGGGGAGGATGTGGATTCATGGTAAACCCCCCCAGTGTGCC
The DNA here is from genome assembly GCA_013396655.1 of Campylorhamphus procurvoides. Taxonomy (NCBI): domain Eukaryota; kingdom Metazoa; phylum Chordata; class Aves; order Passeriformes; family Dendrocolaptidae; genus Campylorhamphus; species Campylorhamphus procurvoides. The sequence continues at coordinate 39,023 of WBMV01001263.1, read as the reverse complement.
CTGAGGCTCCTTCCCTGCCCCTGTGACTTCCCTGGAACTGGTAACCAGTAAGTGCCACCTGCCTGGGACTGGTCCCTGCCTGGCATCCCTCCGTGGGCATCCCCAGTGCCAGGCATGCCAAAGGCTGCCCTGCCATGTGTGAGTTCACCCCACGCCGTGCCCTCCTCCGGCTCGTGTGTGATCCTCGGGGCTGCCTCTGGATTAATGATTCATCCTAACCTTTCTGGCAGCAGGAAGTGTCATTAGAGTGGGGTTATTTTTGTGCACGTAATTAGAATATGAAACAGATGAATCCCTGAGGAATTCCTCCTGGATCCTCCAGCCAGCAGGTTGGCTTTCAGCAGAGCCCATTTTCTTCTCCCTTTTACGAGGCTGTGGAGCCACAAATCACAGCACTGACCTGTGCTGACAAATCCTGCAGGCAGCAAAGCCAAACTCCAGGTCTCTCTGGTTGTCCCAGGGGTGCCTGGGGCAGATTCCTGGGTGCTCATTTCATCTGAGGGCCCTGGCTGGGGGGTCTCACCCTCCTGTCTCATGGGCACAAGTGATGTTTGCAGCCAGCCCATCCCTTTCAGCTGCCCACCCTCCTGTTCCCTGCCCTGTCCCTGCCCTGTGTCCCTGGCCATGCTTATCCCACCCACCCAACCCGTCCTGGGGGTTCACTGGGGGCTCCTGGACGTGTCTCTTTTTGTCTGCCCCAGCCCCCAGAAGCCTCGAGCCCTTTTGCTGGGCTCTGAAAAGGCAGCACAGCTCATCCAGGATTAGGAGCCACTTCTTTGTTGTCAATCTCTGTCGTGCATTTCCCCCGAGCTGGGGTTCCTGCCCAACTCCTGCAGAGCCACATGTCCCAGCCTGCTTAGACACTCGTGTGCAGACCTGTTTGAGGCTGCTTTTAGCTCTTATTGCCCAGGAAGAATTTCATCAGTGACTCTTAACAAGCTGCATCTGATCAGACGCCCATTAGTTCTGGTTCTTATCCCATAAGCCCTTTAATTGAGTGGTTTCCTTCCCCACAGTACCTGTGTCCTGCCCAAGAACCACCACGAGCACTTCTTCTCTTTAACACAGATGGAGCAAAAGCTCATCCCAAAAAAGCCTCTCCCGTGGGAGCAGAGGGGCATTTGGTTTTCAGAGCAATGTTCCTCCTGTCCTGCCTGCCCCTCCTGCCACAGCCACAGCTCTGCACCTCCTCCCTCACCCTCCCCACCTCCTGGCATCACTTGCCCCATTTTTCTCAGTTTTCATGAAAAAATGCAGGAGAGAGAGCAGTCCCTTTGTCTGCCTGGGCATTCCTAAGGTGGATATGGAGCAGCTCTGCCATTGCAAGGGATGGAGGGACAGGACACGGGGAGTGGCTTCCCAGTGTCAGAGGGCAGGGATGGATGGGATGTTGGGAAGGAATTCTGGGCTGGGAGGGTGGG
>WBMV01001263.1:25920-36036 GCA_013396655.1 Campylorhamphus procurvoides | reverse complement strand
AGCTGTGGCTGCCCCTGGATCCCTGGAAGTGTCCAAGGCCAGGCTGGACGGGGCTTGGAGCAACCTGGGCTGGTGGGAGGTGTCCCTGCCCATGGCAGGGGAGGGATGGGACGAGCTTTAAGGTCCCTTCCCACCCAAACCATTCCATGATTTGATGAAGACAAGCTTTGGTGTTCTCTAGGAGGGGAGATGGGTTCCCTCCCATGTCTGAGCAGCAGGAATGGGGATGTTCTCATTACACTCCCATCCTGCTGTTGCTGCTCAGCTTGGGGGAACTTCTCAAGCTGCTTTTTTAACAAGGGGGAAATTGGATCCCCAGCATTTGACGTGTCCCTGCTGGTGTCTGCAGCACAGGGGAATCCCAGGGCAGGGATCTGGTGCTGGGGCTGGGTTGGCTCCTCCACCCCATGCCCTACAGGAGCCCTGGAGCTCCCCACCATGAGCCAGAGGGATAAAAGTGCCAGCTGAGGGGCCTGGAAACAAAACTCGAATCATTTCGAGAGATAACACTTTTGGTCTTTGTAATCCAAGTCAGTCAGGGAAGGGGATGGGAATTGGAACCGTCGGAGTGTTGGGAAGGGGAGAGCAGGGTGGGAACAATCTGGGCCATCTTGAGCCCAGTGAGGGGACCCCACGAGAGGCCCCGCTGGAAGGGGGGCACCACATGGCCCAGCTCTGTGCGAGTGGGGGATGAAAGCAAAAATGTCAGCCTTTGAAAGGAGCCAGGGAAAGGCGGCATTCTGTGTGGTAACCAAGATTTGATTGTTTCCTGATCCCTGCGCTCGGTGCCACAGCTGGGGGGAGAGCCAGGAATGAAAACAAACATGACTGAGGAGTTCAAACAGCTCGGCGGGGCTGGGGGAGCACGAGGGGATGGGGCAGAGCCCAGCACAGCCAAGCAGAGGCAGGGGAGCCATGGGAAAGGCAGGGGCTGCCATGCCAGGCTGATCCCATCCTTGTGCCGAGGAGAGGGTTTGGGGGCTCGGTGGGAACTGCTGCTAAACGTGGATTCTCCCAAATCTGCCCAATGGAAGAGCCAAGCAGCGCTGTCTCACCCTTGTCCCCCTTTTATCTGTCATCATCCAGGGAGGGAGTGAGAGAACTGCCCTCCTCCAGCAGGCACGGTGTGTGATGCTGCAGGGAGGGGACATGGCATGGGGATGTGACATTGTGTGTGTGCCTGCTGTGCAGGGAAGGGCAGGCAGGGCTGGGAACGCTCCCACCCTCCCTGGGACAGGATTGGGAATGCTCCCACAATCCATGGGACAGGATTGGGAACGCTCCCACCCTCCATGGGACAGGGCTGGGAATGCTCCCACCCTCCGTGGGACAGGATTGGGAATGCTCCCACCCTCCATGGGACAGGATTGGGAACCCTCCCACCCTCCGTGGGACAGGGCTGGGAGCCCAGCAGAGGCTGCACAGAACAGCTGCCCTGGGCTCAGGGCTCTCTCTCTGTGCCTTGGAATTAAAGCTGAAAAAGCGAATTGCAGAAAGAGCTGAGTAATGGCTGGAGCTGCCAGAGCAGCCCTGGGAACACGCTGAGCCCGGGGCCTCCCAGCCTGGCACAAGGATTGGCAGTGCCCTGCCCTTGGCACGGGGCAGGTTGGGTTTCACACTCAGGGTCAGAGCTGTGCCCAGCCCCATGGCCTGGGGGTCACCAGCCCCTCCACAGCCCCCCAGGGCTCTCCCTGTGTCTGCCCAGGCAAACCAGCCCTTCATCAACACCAGCATTTCAACCCAAGAGCTGCTCCATGTGCCCCCCTCTCCTTCCCTCAGCCTGTCCCCATGGCACACTCAGCATCCCTGACAGAGCTCCTGATTCCCAGCCCATGCTTTTCTGGAGCTACTTAATTATCTGCTTTTGGACAATTGGATATGAATTTTTGGTGGGATGGGCCATGGGCCATGTAATGAACCTGTCACCTCTGGGCTGACACAGCTGGGCTGGACAGTGAAGGGAAGTGAGGTGAGAATTCCTGGCTTGGAGCATGAGCATCCCTGGGTTGGATGTTGGGTATCCCTGGGTTGGATGTTGAGGTGGGATGAGCATTCCTGGGTTAGACCATGAGTGTTCCTGGGCTGGCATCTCTGAGAAGCCTGGTGTTGGCAGGGACCCAAACCAGAGCACAGAATCCCAGTCAGTGAGATTGGAAAAGAGCCCCCAAACCATCAAGCCCACCCTGTGCCCGATGCCCACCTTGTCCCCCAGCCCAGAGCTCTGAGTGCCACAGCCAGTCCTGCCTTGGGCACCTCCAGCCCTGGGCACTCCAATCCTCCCTGGGCAGCCCCTGCCAAGGCCTGACCACCCTTTCCAGCAAGGAATTCCTCCTGTGGTGTTTGGATTTGCAGCACCTTCCCCCACACCCCCCAGACCTCTCTATATCCGTGTGTTTATTTTCTATCCATGGGGTGTGTGCCCACGGGTGGCTATCAGGGTGTCACACCACACTCCTGGGTCTGTGCAGGGCACTTCTCTCACCTCATTCTGGATCACCTTGGGAGCTTGGCATGGTCAGCCAGGGATGGAGATCTGTCCTTGTGTGAGCGAGGTGGGTGCCACCCCACACCGGGGGCACCAGAGGGGTCTGGGGGCATCGAGCCTCCCTCCTCTGTTGCCATGAGACCATCCCTGCGTTGGGCTTTAGCCAGGGATTGTATTAATGGCTCGAAAGGTTATTAGCTCCCGACTAATGAGCCTTTCATGTGTTGCTGGGCGTGCTGGCTGCGGGAGCTGCTGCAGCCCCTGGATGTGCCACCCAGGACGGGCAAATCCAATTTCCAGCCCGCAATCGGGTTAGTGGCACCGGCTGGGGGGGCTCTGATTTAGGGGCCCTGCTTTCTGCTCTGGATATTTCCCTCAAAGAATGTTTGCAGGGAGGGGGGTGGATTATTTTTAGCACATTCGATCGAGCTGGAATTACTCAGGCAGCAGCAGCAGCAGCAGCAGCAGCTTCATGTGCAGCACTGGGAGGGCTCCTCCTCCCTCCCTCCTCAACGTAAAGAATTTATACATTACTACAGAAAGAAAATGGGCAAAAGGCAGGTCAGACCCAGCTCCTGGAGAAACCCCTTGCAGGGCGATGCCAGCCCCGTGCCTGCAGTTGTGCTGCCCAGGGCAGGAGGGGCTCTGGAGCAGGGATGGGGTGCCAGGAGCTGGGATTTGGTCCCTGCAGGCTGTGGCAGTTCCAGTGCCCTCGAGTAGCTGTGAGTTCAGCACCACCCCGATCCCCCGAGAGCTGCAAGGACAAGACCCAAGTCCTGCACCAAACCGGCCCGACAGCATTCCAGGTTTTATCACAGCTTGGAGTAATTGAAGTCGCTGTGGATTAGAGCAGAGCAGCCAAGGGGGAGCATCCCCTGAGCGCAGACACTCCAGAGCACCCTCCTGTTCCCTCCCGTGCAGCCGGAGCAGCGTGGGCTGCACGAGCCTCATGCAAAGCAGCTTTAAATGTGGTTGGAGAAGTTTTCTCCAAAATCAGTTGTCAAGGGTTTTCTGTTAAAATAGAAAGACGTGTAAAAATTGAAATTCCTCTGTAGTTCATTATTTCTGTCCTGAATTAATTACTACTCAGCCTTCCTGCAAGGGACTTGGGTTTGCTCTTGGCATCAGGCAGGGAGAGATTGCTGGGGCTTTAGAGATGGGGAGGAGAATTAAAACTGAGGTATCTTCCAACCTAAACGACATTGTGGTTCCATGAAAAACTGCAGGAATATTTGGAAGAGAAGCTGTGGCTGCCCCTGGATCCCTGGAAGTGTCCAAGGCCAGGCTGGACAGGGCTGGGAACACCCTGGGACAGTGGGAGGTGTCCCTGCCCATGGCAGGGGGTGGGATGGGATGGGCTTTAAGGTCCTTCCAACCCAAACCATTCTGGGATTCCATGAAGTCCCAAGGAGATCAGTGAGGAAGCTCATCTTGGATGAACCTCTGGCTCACGTGGCAGGGCTGAAGGACGTGGAGCAGAGAGGGCTGAGAGCAGGTTTAGAAGGTTTCAGGGACAGCAAAGACCCATCCATGGAGGAGGGAGGAGCTGCTGCCCTTGCCCTGCAGAGCTGGGCTGTGCCACCAGCCCCACGTGCTGAAAAGAACCCCTTGGAGCTGGGACACTGAATGAAGAGCTTTTTACAGCATGTCAAATAAACATCTGCCAGGAGGGAATTAGGAGGAGTGGACCCAGCTGGGCTGGAGGAGGTGTTTTCTCACAGCTGCATTTCCCAATGATTCTGTTCATTCCTGTGTCAGCAAATAACATCCTTTCCCCAACTCACCTTGTCAACAGCAGCTTCCACAGCCCTGGGCTGCAAAACAGCACCTGAAATTACAGAAAACACGTGTCATTTTTGTCACTTCAGTGACAAGAGTTGTGCAGTTTTCTGTAACCTTTGGGGGTGTTGGTTCTGTGATAGTCTCATCACAATCATCAAATCGTGGAATGATTGGGGTGGGAAGGAACCCCAAAGCTCATCCATACCAACCACCCTGCCCTGGCCAGGGACACTTTGCTATAGCTCAGATGTCTCTAAACCTTGTCCAACCTGGCCCTGGAGACTTCCAGGGGTGGGGAGTCACAGCTTCTTGGGCACCCTGTGCCAGGGCCTGCCCACCCTCCCAGGGAAGAGTTCCCCCTGACAGAGGGACCAAGGGCTGAGCAAGAAGAGCTGCAGAGACAGCCAAGGGCAGTCAGTGCTGGTTTGGGGGGCTCAGCTTGATGTCCCCCCCAGCTCGGGTATGGCAGGAACATCTGGGTGAGAAAATTCTTCTTCTTTCCCAGGAAAGCCCCTGCAGCCTGGACAAAGCTCCCAGGGAATGTCCACTTAGAGGGAATAGGATAAAAGCTCAGGGGCAGTTCCTCCTTCCTAAAGAAAGCGTGGAAAAGGGGGATCAGGCACTGAATACACGTGAGATGCAGATGAGAAACCCCTGGCATTTCACTTTCCAGTGCAGCCCCTGCTCTGCTGGGATGCCTTTTGACATCCACTGCCAGGCTGTGTCCCATGTGTTGGTGCTCTCCTTTTTGGTCTGTCCTGCTGTATTTTCTGGAGTATTTGGGGCATGATGAGATGTTTACTTGTCTGAATCGCTTATCTGAAACCTGCTGGCTCGTGGGTTTATGTGTGTGCAAGATCCCTTTTATTTTAACCTATTCATGGGAACAGGCCCCAGAACAAACTGGAGCAGAGAAGCTGTGGCTGCCCTATCCCTGGTGGTGTCCAAGGCCAGGCTGGACAGGGCTTGGGGCAACCTGGGCTGGTGGGAGGTGTCCCTGCCCATGGAACAAGATGCTCTATAAGGTCCCTTCCAACACAAGCCCTTCCATGACAATTCTGTGAGAAAATCAAGGTTTATTTCTTGAAAAACAAGGTCTCTGAGTTTCTCAGTGAACACAGATCACATCAGTTCAAGGCCTTGCAGATGGACTTCATGGTGGAACTGAATGATTCTAAAGGTCTTTCCCAACCTAAATGAGGCCATGAATCCAAGCAGGGCTGCTGCCAGCAGTAAATCAAGTTAGTTCTGGCTTCGTGTAGGCAAGCTCTGGAAACAACTGAGGATGGGGGTCCTGGACCTCCCTGGGACCTCCCCATGAGAGCTTTCCTACCACCCACCCGTGTCCCACAGACCCAACCCCATGTTCAGGGTGACAGGGGAGCTGTTGTGTCCAGGGTGACACGGGAGCTGTTGTGTTCAGGGTGACATGAGAACTGTTGTGTTCAGGGTGACACGGGAGCTGTTGTGTTCAGGGTGACATGGGAGCTGTTGTGTCCAGCCTGCAGGGGAGGAGGCAAAGGGGAAATTGACATGGGAGCTGTTGTGTTCAGGGTGACACAGGAGCTGTTGTGTCCAGCCTGCAGGGGAGGAGGCAAAGGGGAAATCCAGCTGTCCTCATCTGTCTCCTCCAGAGCCTTTCCAGAGGTGCCTGGTCACACACTGGCTGGGGGATTCTGGCTGGATTTGGGAGCAATTCCCATGAGGGTGGTTAAAGTCTGGAGCAGAGTGGGGGTCTGCCTTTGGGGGCACTCTCTGAGCAGCCCTTTGCAGCTGACCTTGCTCTGAAGGGCTGCTTGGGCTGGGCACCCTCCCAGGCTCCTTCCAACCCAAATTTTTCAAGGCTTTTTCCATCCCATTCTCCTTTCAAACCCTCCTCTGTCACGGTGGGTGCAGTGAGTTTGCCAGCAGGACCCCAGAGGGGTGGGGACCTCCAGCTGAACTGTGGGGTGAGGGAGGTGATGGGGAAACAGCATCTTGTGGGGCTCTAAAAGCTCTCCTGGGCACTGCTGCCCTCCCTCCTGCCCCTCTGCTGAGGGGGATCCTTCAGGGCAGAGTTCAGCCCCTTCTCTTTGGGTTTAGGTTAAACCTCCCAACTCTTGTATACAAGACTCGATAAGCCAGGAACAATAAATCCAAGTCGGCTCCCAAACATTTCAGGGGCTGGGTCAGAGGTTTCCCTCGTGGTTTTTCTAAACTGAAATCCACCTCCTGTGTCCTCCCTGGGGTTTCCAGGAAGGACCTGCAACCAGCCAGTATTTCCCGGGATTTTCCGAGGCTGCAGCTCTGACAGGCAGGAGTTTACAAACCTGCTCAGCTCTGCCTCTGCTCAGTTTCCAAAGGCATCATCGTGGAGTTTCCCACCCTGAGAGCCTCGTGGTGCTCACCATGGAGGAGCAGAGCCATGCATGGCTTCTCCATGGATCTGTCCCCTCATCAGGGAGAACTGGAGGAGCTCTTGGCTGTGCCAGGGAACAGACACTGAGCCAACAGCCCCCAAACCCACCGGGACATCTCAGCCCCGTGTTATTGGACCTTGAGATGGTCTCAGGCTGCACCAGGGGAGGTTCAGGTTGGATACTGGGAACAATTCCTTCCTGGAAAGGGCTGTCCAGCCCTGGCACAGCTGCCCAGGGCACTGGTGGAGTCCCCATCCCTGGAGGGATTGAAATCCCTGTGGATGTGGCACTTGGGGACACGGTCAGTGGTGGCCTTGGCAGTGCTGGGGCATGGTGGGACTCGATTGTCTCAGGGGGCTTTTCCAACCTCAATGATTCTGTGATTCCATAATTCTTCATTCCTTCCACCACTCCCCTTGGCTTCAGCCACTGGAGAAGGAAGGTTTGAGAGGGGTTTGTTGTCTCCCCTCTGTGTCACCTCCTCAGAGAGCCTCGGGAGGAGTCCCTGGGTGTCCCCACAGATGGTTTGGGGCTGTCCCCAGGCTGTCCTGCTTCACTTCCCACACCTGCAGGGCCAAGAGCCCCACCTGCCCTGCCCTCCCCCTCCTTCCTGTGCCAGGGGCTCTGCTGCCCCACGTGCCCTTCGAGCTTTCTCAGCACACCAAGTGCTTTCTAGGACTGGCTGGTTTCACTGTGGGGCGAGCCCAGCTGGGGGAGGCTCCGTGTCACCAGCAGAGGCACAAGGTGACACCCTGCCTGGGTGGGAAGGGACCTTAAAGCTCATCCCATCTCACCCCATCCCTCCCACCAGCCCAGGTGGTTCAGGTTTCCATCCCCTGCCCTCAGGTCTGCTCTCTGTGGGCTCAGGGGTGGCACAAATGATGTCACAGCTGAGGAAACACCAGCTCAGAGGTTCCAGCTCCTGCTCTGTGTGTGCCCCAGGCAGGGTCAGCCTTTTCCACAGGCTCAGCACTCGGGGCAGAGGGAAAGCACCAAAACACTGCACTGCAGGTGCTGTGTGAAGGACAAGAGGAGATAAAAAGATGTAAAATAGATCCTTTCTCTTTTTTAATTTTCAGAGAGAAGGTCCCCCCTGAGCCTCCTTTTCTCCAGGCTGAGCCCCCCCAGCTCCCTCAGCCCCTCCTGCTGCTCCAGCCCCTTCCCCAGCTCCCTTCCCTTCCCTGCACACACTCCAGCCCCTCAATGTCTCCTGTCTGAGGGGCCCAGAACTGCCCCAGCACTGGAGGTGCCCCAGCAGTGCCAGCACAGGGATGGGCACTGCCCCTTGGCCAGTGCAGTTCAGCCCAGTTTCCCTCCTGCCTTGCTGACACCTTTTGGGGGTCCTGGCCAAGCCCCATCCCTGCTCAGGCTGGGTCAGGGGGTGCCACAGGCAGGAAGGAGCCACCACCCCAAAGATCCTCAGTCCTTTCAGCCCAGGGAGGCTCGTGCAGGTCTCCTGTCACATCCTGGACCTGGTCAGGTGTTGTCACATGGAACACGTGGCTGGCTGTGGGAACTGTGGCCTTGGAGACACCTCCCAAGGCATCATCCTTAAGGAGATTGGATTATTTCCTTCCTCCTAGAGATGTAAACTCAGAGAGCTTTGTAACAGCCCCTGCAAGTGCCACATGGATGTGCAGGCGTTCAGACCATGGTATTTGGGGTTGGTGTCTTTTCCAGGCAACAAGGGACAGGACAAGAGAAAACCCTCAAGCTGCCCCACGGAAGGTTTAGGTTGGGCATTAGGGAACATTTATTTCCTCCTGGAAAGGGCTGTCCAGCCCTGGCACAGCTGCCCAGGGCACTGGTGGAGTCCCCATTGCTGGGGGGATTTCAAAGCCATGTGGATGTGGCTCTTGGGGACACGGTCAGTGGTGGCCTTGGCAGTGCTGGGGGACAGTTTTGGAGCTGATGGTCTGAGAGATTTTTTCCAGCCTAACCAATTCTGTGATTCCATAATTCTGTAATTTTGAGCTGTCTAGAGAAAGATGCTGCACTAATATGGGAGGTTTTGTTTGTCCTGTGCTTTGGGCAGTGCCAGTGTTGGCCTGAGCTGCTTTGGCACCTGTGCCAGCTCAGCAGAGAGGGGCTCCTGGGGCACAGGGTGCCATCCTGGGAGCTGCCACCCCAGTGCCAGCTGCCAGCCCAGCCCAGCACGTGTTTCTCACGAGGGTGACTTTCGAGTCCTCATTGAAGCGACAACTTTCGGATCCTCCTTCGAGCCCCGGCTCAGTGGGCTGAGTCGTGTGGGGGCACCGAGCGTGGCAGGGGCACAGAGGGCACAGGGGCACAGCCCTGCCCTGGCCCCATCCCCACCTGGTGTGGCCTCACGAGCTGTTTCAGAGTCCCTGCTTGCCAGGAACTGTGTCCTGGACCTTCCCAGCCCTCCCCTGGCTGCCTCTGGAATGCAAATGGGCCCAGCCAGCTGCGGCCCAGAGGGGAAAAATAGTTAAAATGAAAAATTCACCTTTGGGCCCTTTCTCTAAGAGTGTCAGTGCAGACAGTGTTTCTCAAAGGGCAATGTCAGTGACACAAATATCTCCTCTTGCCCAGGACTGAAGGGTCTGAGCAGGGGGTGTGGGCACTGCCAGCCCACCAGGATGGGCATCTCTGGGGGTCAAGGTGTCCCCTTGGTCCAAGCAGTGAGCACATCCATGCCAGGACAGGGGGAAGGTGTTCCCAGTGCCAGAGGGCAGGGTTAGATGGGATATTGGGAAGGAATTCCTGGCTGGGAGGGTGGGCAGGCCCTGGCACAGGGTGGGCTCGGTGGTCCTGGAGTGGTTCTGGATCCTGGGTAACAAAATCTCTGTGGCTTTCCCTTTCCTCACACCATCCAGAGGTCTCTGGTGCTTCACAGGAACATGTGCTGAGGTCCAGGACACGAGATGTGACCTGGGCAATGAGCTTCAAACCAGAAAATACTCAACACAGAAAATACTCAAACCAGAAAATACTCAAACCAGAAAATACTCAACATAGAAAATACTCCACACAGAAAATATTGATCACAGAAATTCCCCCTCCCCTCCCCTGGCTCCTCCTGGGGAAGGGGGGGCTCCAGTTCCCCAGCCTGGCTCCAGTGTGGGTGCTGGTGCTGAGGTTCCTCCTGGGTTTCCACCTTCAGGACTCTTTTTCCTCCCCTGCAGCTGCTGAGGCTCAGCCTGGGAGGAGGAGGAGGAGGAGGAGGAAAAACACAGAACCAGCAAAAACAGGGCTTGAAATTTAAGACACAAATAAAAGAAAAAATAAACACCAAGGAAGCAGGGGCTGTCTCAAGGGAAGAGGAAAGCGCACACACACACACACACACACGTGTCAAATTGCAATACTGCTGGGAAATGCACACAGATTGGAAACACAGGAAAAAGCCGCAGGTTTGGGCTCCTGACAGTTGAACACACAGTGTCAGGTGGCAGTAACTTTGGTGGCTGTGCGTGTTCCCCCCCCAGA
>WBMV01001263.1:7139-25657 GCA_013396655.1 Campylorhamphus procurvoides | reverse complement strand
CCAGCAGTGTCACCACAGTGAGGGGTCTCAGGAGTGTCACCATTGCACTGTCGTGTGGCAGTGTCACTGTTGTGTGGCAGTGTCACTGTTGTGTGACAGTGACACTGTTGTGTGGCAGTGTCACTGTCATGTGGCAGTGTCACTGTTGTATGGCAGTCTCAGTACTGTGTGGCAGTGCCACTCTTGTGTGGCAGTGCCACTGTTGTCTGGCAGTGTCACTGTTGTGTGGCATTGTCACTGTTCTGTGGTAGTGTCACTGTTGTGTGACAGTGTCAGTACTGTGTGGCAGTGTCACTGTCATGTGGCAGTGTCACTGTTGTGTGGCATTGTCACTGTTCTGTGGTAGTGTCACTGTTGTGTGACAGTGTCAGTACTGTGTGGCAGTGTCACTGTCATGTGGCAGTGCCACTCGTGTGGCAGTGACACTGTTATGTGGCAGTGTCACTGTTGTGTGGCAGTGGCACTCGTGTGTGACAGTGTCACTGTCGTGTGGCAGTGTCACCGCACTGTCCCCGCTGTGCTGGCCGTGTTGCCCTGGTAACTGCTGCACGTCACAGGGAGCAAACCATGGCCAGGCTTAAGAAAGGCCACAAACCAAAGGCACAAAGCCCAGCAGAGGCTCCGAGGGGCCCCAGGTCCTGAGGAGCAGGTGGCCTTTAGCTGGTGACAGCATGGGGACATCACTTAAATATAAACACAGTCACAGGTCAGAGCCAGGACCAGTGGAAGCCAGGCTGGGAGAGCTGGGGGGTCACCTGGAAAAGGGAAGGATCCAGGGACACCTGAGAGCCCCTTGCAGAGCCTAAAGGGGCTCCAGGAGAGCTGGAGAGGGACTGGGGACAAGGGATGGAGGGACAGGACACAGGGAATGGCTTCCCAGTGCCAGAGGGCAGGGTGGGATGGGATATTGGGAAGGAATTGCTGGCTGGGAGGGTGGGCAGGCCCTGGCACAGGGTGCCCAGAGAAGCTGTGGCTGCCCCTGGATCCCTGGGAGTGTCCAAGGGCAGGTTGGACACTCTTGGGATGGGGCTTGGAGCACCCTGGGCTGGTGGGAGGTGCCCCTGTCCATGGCAGGGCTGGGTGGGGCAGAGCTCAATTTTTGGGAACCCAGAGCTAACAAGCCCATGTCAGTCCCCTCCTGTCCTTCCCTTTCCTCACATCTCCTTGCCTGCCCATCACACCCGTGCCCAGCCCTGGGTTGAGCTCTGGAGGCTTCACTCGGGCAGAAACTTCAGTGGAGCTTCCCAGGGTGAATCTTGCAGGAGTTTCCCCCGAGCCTTCAATGATTCTGTGTTTGTTTGAGATTTGGTGTGAAATCCTGCAGGACTGGAGTCCGTGGGCAGCACTGCCAGGCCTTGGGGCTGTCCCTGGGCATCGAGTGGGGCACCCAAACCATGGCAGGGATGGCACTGGCACTCCTGGAGCAAAGCTGGTCTTCAGGCTCTTGGAGAGGCACAGCAGAGGTGGGGTGGGCTGGGCTGGAAGAACACATAAAACGTTAATATTTTAGTAATAAAGTTACATAAAGATATATAAAAAAATACATAATATCTATGTAAATAAATGAGATCTATAAAAACACAAAATATCTGCATGTGTAACATGTAAATGCATAAAACATTAAACCTGCAGAATTATGAAAACAAATCAGAATATATTAAACCATCCAAATTTATAAAACCCTATAGAAATAAACCAAAGAAGAGCTGCCCCCGTTGTGGCTGCACCACGAGGTCCCCCCAGGGCACCCCCTCTTGTTCATCACCCCTCACTCGCACCGAGGGCATTTTGGGGAAGAGCCTTTCCTTGCACGTGCCTTTGTTTGTTTGTCTGTTTTTGCAGAGCTGTTTTTAGGCATTGCCCCCAACCCCCCCACCCCAGAGTGTAACAGGCAGGGGTTGTGGTGTCTCCCGGCAGGCACAGGCAGCGGGCTCAGCTCAGCCCTCGCCCACCCACGGCCGCCCCATCCCAATGCCCGTCAGGTCCAGCTCGGCGGGGTCCACGCCCACCCACGGCCCACAGGACACGCTCACGGGACTCGGGGGAGACGTGCAGGAGGCCTTCACACAAGGTGGGCATCACGGCAGCATCATCATCATCACCTGGGGCAGGGCCACGGGGCTGTCCATCTGGGGTGGTGGGATGGGTGTCCATCCTATCATCATGGGAGAGGGGGATGCACGGTGGGTACTGGGGGCAATCCTTCCCTGGGAGGGTGGGCACGCCCTGGCACAGAGAAGCTTTTGGTGCCCCTGGATCCCTGGAAGTGTCCAAGGCCAGGTTGGAGCCACCTGGGCTAGGGGAAGGTGTCCCCAACAGGGTTGGGACTGGATGGGCTTGAATGTCCATTCCCACCCAAATCATCCTGTGATTCTGTATTCTCACCATATTGAGGCAATAATTGCTAATCCCTTTCCCGTTCCCCAGGCCAAAGAGTTTGGGGGCACATTTTGGATCTTTTGGACTTCATTAAGTTCCTAGTCTGAGAATGATCTTCCCTGCAGGGAAAGGGTCTTCTGACCCAGCAATTTACGCCCACAAGTAATTTAAGAATTAAACGTTACAAACTGGTTGTATTTACAAATCTGGTGGCTGAACTGTGAGGAAAAAAGCAGTTTAATGACCCAAATTAGGAAAACAACCAGCCCTCCAATGCAGAGAGTTTAGGCAGCAGCTGCTCACCTCTCCTCCGGTTCTGGGACAAAAAGGATGGGGGTGTCTGGCAGCACAAGCCAGTGGAGGCTGCTCCTCATGGAGAGTTTGGCCAGCAAGGACATCTGCAGGATGGATCTCTTGGTCTGCTGGGAACAGACATGGGGAGGGGGAAAAAGGGCCAAAGATTTAGAAATGTTTTAGAAATGGAGGGGAGGGGAGGGCAGAGCCAAGGGGTGGGCAGCGACCACCAAAAGTTGGACTCAGTCTTGGAGGTCTTTTCCAACCTTAATTCTGTGGTTCTTCCTGTGGACCTCATGGTGCTTCCTGGGAAATCCCACTGGGCATCAGGCATCGTGGTGAGCCCCGTGCAGGGAACAAGAGCCCTTGACTTGATGCAGAGCTGGTTTATTTCTTTCAAAGATGATGGGTCACCTCCTGTGGAGTCACAGAGCTGGAGGTGGTTTCTCATTCCAGGGAGGGAAAATTGTGAATAGAAGCATCAAATCCCTTTGTCAGATGGATGGGCTCCTTCTCCAAACAAGCCAAACATGGAAATAAACCTCCCCGAGCTGACACTGCATCTCCAAACGCAGCAGATTTGAAATAGCAGTTTGCATTTCTCAGGTGCTCCATGGCTATTTCCTCCTGCACTCATCCTGCCCCTTGCCTGGAGGAGCTGCTGCAGAAGGTGAGGGCAGGGGCAGCAGAGGAGCAGCAGTGAAGGTGAACTCTTTCAGCTGGTGTTCCATCAGAGCTGCAACGAGGACCAGGAGCCTCAGTCCCAAGTCCTCAGCACAGGGGTTGGCTGTGGAGTGTTCTCCAGAGCTCTGCTGGTGATCGGGGGCATCCCCTCCCAGATCCAAATCTCCTCTGGGAGGAGGAGGTGTGTGCTCCTCATGCCCTGGGCAGGAACAGGCTCCTCATCCCAGAGCCCTCCCAGCAGAGCCAGCATTTCCAGGGAGGCAGGATGCCAAATACCAGAGGCAACGCTCCATCTGCTGCTGTGGGTGGTCCAGTCGCCTCCTCCTCATCTCCACAGCAAGTTTGGTGGTGCAGCCCAGAGCCCTCCCCGGATTCCTTTGGCAGCTGCCTCTCCTTCCCCCTGTGCAGGATCCCTTTCTTTTCCCAGGACACACCAAGTGGGACAGCAGAGCCCAACCAGGCGCTGGGAAGGTCCTCCTGATCTGCTGCTGGGAGGAACAAACACGGGATTAGGGCAGGATGGGAAAGTGCTGGATCTCATTGTCTTCCAGCCTTCCCTGGCCATCCCAATTTGCTCTGTGTCCATCTGCCTTTTCCTGGGAAGGCACAGAGGCCGTGACAAGGCAAAGCCCTCCCCACAGGGGCTGCAGCCACCAGAGCCTTCCTCAAGCTCTGGCTCCAGCTGATGGAATTAATGCAGGGCTCGTCACTGCCGCTCCCCTAACGATGCTCACTCCTCCCACACTGAAAACTTGGGGGTTCTCCAGGTTTTTAACACCCGACAGCATCTCAAATATGTGTTGCAATGAACCAGGTGGTGCAGAAACCTATTGAGGGCTGGGCTGAAGTGCTGCAGCCACGTCCCAGCAGTGGTGGGCACTGGAACCACAAATCCACAGACATCCCTCCCTACGCTGATTTTATGGGCCACTTCAACAGAAGCATTTGCATTATTTATGCCAACTTTTGCACATCCACCAGACTCTTATTGAATGTGACAGTGGGAGAGAGGAGCAGAAGAGCCTGAAGCTCAGGGTGCTGTTCCACCTCTTGCTGTGTGACCTCAGAGAGGGCAGGGACACCAGCAGCTCATCTCTCCTCTCAGGGCACAAGTCTGAGCTGCCCCAGCAGTGTGGAAAACTCTAGAGCAGGAAACCTTTAAAGGGTTGGATCCCAGGGATCCTGATCAGACAGTCTTGAGGTTAGAAAAGTTTCCTCTGTGGGTGATCTCTTGATCTTCCATTTGGTAGAGGATTATCAAGACTGGCACTTGGAAGATCACCGGGTGTGACAGAATAAAACACCCTGCTGGTTTCTGGGTGAAATATTTGGATACAGAGGCCACCATCGAGGTGTAAAATCAGTTCTCCTGTTGATCATCTCAAAGGAGAAGAAAACAATCCCTGGAGGATTCTTGGGTGCACCACCACCAACAGAAAGGTGGATGTTCCTCTCTCCATAACCACAGTGGTGGCTGATGCAACATAGAAAAACTCCTTCAAGACAAAAGGGGGTCACCAGACTCTAATAAGTTTCCTGGAACAATCCTTCCGGAAAGGCAGTCTGCACAATTAGTGCTATTTCATATCCATCACACAAAATCAGGCAATCCGAGGCTGGTGGAGAGCACAGGAAACAGGATAAAATGTCAGTGTTTTCACCTAATCAAATAATGGAATGGCCCAGCCAGGAGGGCTTCAGGGGCTGCTGCTCAGGGAGGTCCAGGGGGAGCAGGAATGGTATCCAGCTGTTCCACTGGGGAAACGCTACCCCAGGCTGGTCCAAGCCCCATCCAACCTGGCCTTGAACACTCTCAGGGATGGGGTGGCCACTGCCATGATCCAAGAGGATCATTGTCCTCCCAGCATCACAAGAGGCCATGAGCATCAGCCCTCACCCATCTCTGGGGTGGCAGCAGCCAGCTGGATGGTGCCTGTGCCAGTTGTGTCCCCATGCTGGTCCCAGACCTTCTGGCACAGTCATGGTCATGTTTGGGTCACTGATGGGACAAGCAGGTCCCTCCAGCAGTGGCTCATCCATGGAGTGTCTGTGCAGGTCAGTGACACTGTGGGGACAGCACAGTGCCCTTCCCTGGCTTTGTGACAATGAAGAAGAGGATTCCTTCCTCCAGCCACGCAGGAGGGTGAGAATTCCAATAGCTTTTATCCCACTCAAACCTCAGCCATACTGAGAGTGACTCTGCCCAGAGGAGGAGGAGGAGGAGGATGAGCCACCCCTCCCCCTGGTCCTGGGGGACTGTCTGTGCCCTTGGGCTGCCCCTGCCATGGAGAGGAACATGAGGCAGCTCCAGAGCCAAGCAGATGATCAGGGAACGAGGCAGAGCTGGGCTCTTCCATCTCCAGGGCACATCTCCATCTCTTCTGCCCTGGTGGCACTGGGGGTGTCCAAGCACCACCCCAGGTGGACCCTGGGGGGACAGTGAGGCAGAGATGTGCCATGGGGAGGTGGGCACGGGGGAGTCCTGATTTCTGGGTGTCTGCTGTGCCCCAGGTACGAGGAGGAACCTCCGCAATGACCTGCTGGTAGCAGCTGATTCCATCACCAACACCATGTCCTCACTGGTCAAGGAGCTTCATTCAGGTAAGAGTTGATTCAGCAGTGCAGGAAAAGGACAGCTGAAAGCCACAGGTTGAAGAATCGCCCTTAGATTATTTCTTTTTTGTTAAAACTAAAGCATAATAATAATATGTGATTAAGTGTCTGTGTTCTCAGTGAAAGATCATTGGCCTGAACAGTGCTGGGAATGGTCTCAGTGATCTTGGAGGGCTTTTCCAGCCTCAGTGATTCCATGGCTGTATCACTAAGAACTAACAGCTTTTGGAAAGACTCACCATTGGTTTTATCCCTGGTTGGAGAGCAAAACCCTGTGGGTACAGCCCTGGCACAGCTGGTGATTCCCAGAGCCAACCCCATCCCCTCCTGTTCCCATTGATCCACACATGGATCACATCCAGAGCATCTCCTGGGAGAGAGGTCACCTCCCAGTCCCACCTCTGGAAGGCAGAGCTCCTTAATGACTCAGCCAGAACCCAGGGCAGATTTTTGGAGTGAGTGTCCCCAGATTTCTGCTTTGTCCTGCAATGCTTGGGGAGCAGGTGAGACCTTTTGCCATGAATCCTTGTCAGACACTGTAATCACATGTATAAAATGTATATGAGGCCAATTTCATCCCTTGTTATTGAACAATGTTGTGGGAAACAGATAATTATTCCCTCTGTGCCTCTTCCCTGGGCCAGGGGAGCTGAACACCCCAGTGGGGCCAGAGCAGGTCCTGTGTCAGCCAAGGGTGTGTCCTGTGGCCCTCGAGCCTTGTCAGCAATGGGGGGTCTGACCATTTAGTGCTCCAGCAGCCTGTTTTTGGGAGGAATTTATTGCTGGCAAGGGTGGTCAGGCCTTGGCAGGGGCTGCCCAGGGAGGGTTGGAGTGCCCAGGCCTGGAGGTGCCCGAGGCAGGACTGGCCGTGGCACTCAGAGCTCTGGGCTGGGGGACAAGGTGGGGACAGGGAACAGGGGGGGCTCCATGATCCAGGAGATCTTTTCCAACCTAAATGCTCCTGTGATCTGGTTTGGGGGCTGCCTTTTCTGGTAAGGAAGAAGGAAGGTGCTGTGTGTCCAGACTGACCCTCACAGCCCCTGTTCCACCTTCCCCAGCCCCGTGGGACCCTCACTTGTGTCACACAATGCCCCATAAACTCCTCACCCTCCGAGACCGACCCCACGAGGCTCTGCCCGTGATGGAGCCATCACAGTGAGAAACAGGGCTGACATTTTACTGCCCAGCACTAAATTCCCCCTCTCCAGGCCCTGTGTCCCGGCTCTGGAGGCAGCTGGCACTTAATGAAGTTGTCCATGGTTGGCAGCAGCACCACCAGGGCCATAAATCCCCTCAGCTCTTCCCCCGGGGCTGAAACGGGGAGAACAAACCCCTGCCCAAAGCAGAGCCTGCAGTCTTTGATTTTTTGTTCCCCAGGTGTTGTACAATCATGGAATTATGGGATGTCCTGAATTGGACCCATCAGGATCATCAGGTCCTGCCCAGGACACCCCAACCATCCCACCCTGTCCCTGTCCCATTGTCCAACCCCTCCTGGAGCTCTGGCAGCCTCGGGGCTGTGCCCACTGCCCTGGGGAGCCTGGGCAGTGCCCACCACCCTCTGGGGAAGGACCTTTTGCTGAGATCCACCCTGACCCTGCCCTGGCACAGCCCCAGCCCTTCCCTGGGTGCTGCCCTGGCCACCAGGGATGTGCAAAGCCAGGTGGGTCACAAGGCAGTGAGAAGGGAGTGCAGATGGAATTCCTGACAGGCTCCTGCTCGAGTCAATGCTGAGACCAAGGAAGGCTCCCCTGAAAGTGCCTGAAATGGTGTCGTTTGTGCAAATGAGGCAAGGCATGAGTTATCCTCAGCTGACAGAGCCAGCAGGATCTCACACAGCCTGTCCCCGAGGTGAGGGGCGGGAACAGACACCTCCCCCAGCCCAGCTCCCCCTGCAGCCCCGGGCTGGGTGGGAGGCTCTGGGGGACACCAGTGCCTGCACCTCCCACCTCTGGGTGCCTCTGGTGCCTCTGCCCCAGCCCAGGAGCAGAACCCTGGCAAGGGAACACTGCAGTGTCACCCTGTCCTCGGGGGCTGTCTGGGATCAGCCCCCACCCACCTTCTCCTGCAGTGATGCCAGGGCAGGGTCAGGGGGCATCTCAGGGAAAGGTCCTTCCCCAGAGGGTGGTGGGCACTGCCCAGGCTCCCCAGGGCAGTGGGCACAGCCCCAAGGCTGCCAGAGCTGCAGGAGGGTTTGGACAAAGGGACAGGGATGGGGAGGATTGTTGGAGTGTCCTGGGCACCTGGTGATCCTGGTGGGTCTCTCCCAACCCAGGAGATTCTGTGATCCTGTGATAGAATCCTGGAGTCACAGAATTATAGAATCACTAAATTACTAAGGTTGAAGAAGATCTGCAAGACCATTGAGTCCAACCATTCCACCAGCACTGCCAAGGCCACCACTGCTCCATGTCCCCAAGTGCCACACAATAATCCACACAATAATCTCCTGCTCCCTGTGCTGCTGAGGGGACACTGATCCCATGTTTACTCCCAGCCTAGAAAGCCCCAGGGTGCTGGTCTGCTGGTCTTCAAAGCAGGAGGCAAGTCCAAGACCCCACCCTGAGCTCCAGGTCACGTCTCTGGTTATTCCAAATGCGTTTGGGTTTGTCCCTGATCTCCTCAGCTCCTGCATTAAGGACCCCCAGGGGCCACTGATGGGTGGGCATGGGCCGTGTGACCCCCATGTCTTACCAGCCTGATCTCAAAGCCACAAAGGACATGTTTCTAAGGTCCCCTTTGGTTGGATCCATTCCAAACCCCTCCAGTTTCCAGCTGTGCCTCTCACTGGAGGGTTTCTCCCTTTCCTTGCTCTCCCACCCTGGGCAGGAGGCAGCAGTGACATCTTCCTCAGGAGAACCATCCCCTGTTTACACAGGTCTCACTGCAGCAAGATAAGAGGCACCACCTGCAGAAGAATGTGACCTTCTGCTCCTGCTCTGCTGTGCAAATATGGGCCTGGCCATAAACCCACCCTGCTTATCCCCAGTTAAATGGGAGGAAGCCCCGGCTCTTACCATGAAACAAGTGACATTCAGGAGGAATTCCTTCCTGGAAGGGTTGTCAAGCACTGGAAGGGGCTGCCCAGGGAGGTGGTGGAGTCTTCATCCCTGGAGGGGTTTAAAAGCCTTGTGGATGTGGCACTTGGGGACATGGTCAATGGTGGGCTTGGCAGTGCTGGGGGATGGTTGGACTCGGTGCTCTGAGAGGGCTTTTCCAACCCAAACAATTCCATCATTCTCTCTCTTCTCTCACCCCACTGTCTCCTGTCAGCTTTTTTCTTTTTTTTCTGAAGCAGAGGAAGAAGATGAAGAAGAAACAGAGAAGCTGCAGAATGGGAAGGACCGAGGTGAGGGGACAGACGTATCTCAGAGCTGTGAGGGATGTTCTGCCTTGCCCCTCTGGGCATTCTCTGTCTCTGTTTGGAGCCCCATGAGGTGCTCTGGGTGCAGGTGGCTCCAGGTGAGGCACATCCCACCCCATGGCACAGGTTTTCCTGCTGGCTCCAGCCACTGTCCCTCTCCCCAACATCTGCCATGGGCTGATGTCACACCAGAGTCCCTTTGCTGTGTGTGTTCAGCTCTCAGGGATGTTTTCCTTCCAGCAAAGGTCACACACAGAAATGTGTGAGGGGAGGAGGAGCTGCTCGAGGTGCTGCAGAAAATCCAGCTCAGGAGAACAGATCAGACAAAACACAAAGTGTGGGGGGTCACCAGTGAAGTCCCCAGGCCATGAGACCATCATCTGCCCAGCCCTGCCCATGGTGACCTTGGCTGGACAAGTGTCCCTGTGCTGATGGCAATCCCACAGTGACCTTGGCTGGACAAGTGTCCCTGTGCTGATGGTGATCCCACAGTGACCTTGGCTGGACAAGTGTCCCTGTGCTGATGGCAATCCCACAGTGACCTTGGCTGGACAAGTGTCCCTGTGCTGATGGTGATCCCACAGTGACCTTGGCAGGACAAGTGTCCCTGTGCTGATGGCAATCCCATGGTGACCTTGGCAGGACAAGCGTCCCTGTGCCGATGGCAGTCCCACACAGGCAGTGCCATCACTGTCACAGGGGGTCCCTTTCCCCTCTGTGTCCCTTATCTCCACACTAACCCTGCCAGACATTATCTCTGGTGCCAGTGAACCCCTGGCACGTTGTACAGGAGTTATTCCACTGGTGGCCTCAGGGTTTTCAGCCCCCCGTGCACTGGACAGGAGGTGGAGGCTCTGCCTGGACCTGCTCCCCACCTGGTGCTCCACCCACCACCCCAAAGCCCCTCCCAGGGCCAGGACCTCTCTCAGGGCTCCCTTGGCTTCTGCTTCCCACGTCCCAAACCCAAACACGAGGACCAGACTTGGCTGGGTTTGAATCAGCCCAGGCATTTGTCTCTCTCGAGCCAAACCCGATTCCAGCGTTCACAGGCTGGGACTTTTCAGCCTTATTTTGTTACACACATTTCTCTCTGGCTGAGCTGAGGCAGCAGAGCTCACGTTTCTCCCAGAAAGGGCTCCTTTTCCCGAGTTTTCCCAGCCTATGTCTCCTGCAGAGTGTCCAGGTGTTTGGAAATGCTCTTTTCCTTTGGCCAGCAGTGTTTGAACTCGGTGGGAAGGAGCGCGGGAAGTTTGACTTTGGCCAGAGTGAGTTTCCAGCACAGAATCTCCTTGGCTCCAAGTCACAGGACCCTCTTTGCCCCAGGACATTCCTCTTCAGTGGAATATTTGAGATGCTTACCAGATGACCCGTCTGGTTTTTTCCAGCCCTGCATTGTGTATTGCATGGGAAATGGGGACAGGGGGGTTCTGAGGGGCTGGAATAGGATGTAAGGGAGCAGAGATGTGACACAAAGCAGCCCGGTACTCATCACAGCACGGAGTCGGGCAGGGACGGCTGAGACGTGTGGCCAAAGGCAGAGCTGCATCCAAAAACCTCCGTGTGGAATGTAAATATCATCTCTGCCAGGGAAAAAGTGATTTCTTAATGTCCCCGAGACAGTGAGGTAGAATCTGGCAGGGAAATCGAGGAATAATCAATGTGTAAGTGCAGCCCTTCAGCGTGGGCACCGTGGGAGCTGCTCCACACCCAGAGCCGAGGGGTGTGGGGGCTGGGGGGGTCTCAGGGATGGGACCACCAAAGCCCACGTTACCTACAGGGACCTGTGGCCAGGATGCTGCAGACACAGGGAGTCTGACCATGACTTCAGCCCAGCACAGCAGCCCCAGCTCAGCAATGCTCTCCCATCTGGAATGGACAAGAAGATGAATGACTGGCAGCTCATGGATTCCCCAACTTCTGAGGACATGGACAAGAGAGATGCTGGTCCTCATGGGGACTCTGCTGTGATGGGTTCCAGAGAATCAGCATGGAATGGTTTGCATGGGAAGGGACCTTAAAGCTCATCCAGTCCCATCCCTGCCATGGGCAGGGACACCTCCCACCAGCCCAGGGTGCTCCAAGCCCCTTCCAACCTGGCCTGGGACCCTTCCAGGGATCCAGGGGCAGCCACAGCCTCTCTGGGCATTCCATCCCAGCTCCTCCCCACCCTCCCAGCCAAGAATTCCTTCCCAGTATCCCATCCAAATTGATTCTCAGTTCAAAACCATTCCTAGGGACGTCATCATCCCTGGGCTTCCTCACAAGTGTCTTTGTGAAATTATTTCCTATTTCCCTGTGTCCCAGTAATTAATCCCAGCACTCTCTTCCCTGCTGGAGACAATGACGTCCCCACACTTGGTACAGCTTCAGGGGGATGAAATCATCTGGGAGGGCTCCAAGTTGGCTCCATGGTTTCTGGTTGGGATCACAAACTCAGCAGCATCTCCAAAGATGTCCATGAGTTCCAGGCTCAGAAGAGCCCAGCTGAGAGCTGGCAAAGCCACCTCCATCCAGTCACTTTGGATGACACTCCCCAGCAGTTCAGCCAGCCTTGGTGCTCCCACTGTGTCCCCTGCCTTGGAATCTGGCATTGTGTACCCACAGGTTCCCCTCTGCCAGGTGTTACTCCTGGCTCTGCCAGGGCTGTCCTGCCACCCCTGTTTGCAGGTCCTGCTGCATCTCCTCCAGGCACCACGTTCCTCTTGGTGCCCAGGGCTGAACCCAGGACAATGTCACCTGACACTCTCCATGGGCTGGTCCCTTCCTGTACTGTCGATTTGGATTTTATAACCCTCAAACCACTGAAAAAGGGACTAAAGAGCTGGGATCTGCTCAAACTGCTGGAAGTGCAGTTTGCTGCTCCATCAGATTTCTTGGACTGAAATATCCAATTTGAAATTCGATTTCAGCCCTGGCACAGGTTGGGCAGAGAAGCTGTGGCTGCTCCTGGATCCCTGGAAGTGTCCAAGGCCAGGCTGGACGGGGCTTGGAGCACCCTGGGCTGGTGGGAGATGTCCCTGCCCATGACAGGGGGTGGGATGGGATGAACTTCAAAGTCCCTTCCCACCCAAACTATTCTGGGGCTCTATGTAATACCCCTGACCCATGGCAGTGACAAAGGTGACACTTGGAGGGGCTGAGAGCCCTTGGATCAAATCAATGTGTGCAAATAACTGGTGGGAGAGACTAAAGAAAACTGAGGCAGAGCCTTCTCTGTGGTGCCAAGGGAGAAGAGAAGAGGCAGTGGAAATTCTGCTTGAACATAAAAAGCACTTTATTACCCCAAGGCTGGTCAAGCACAGGTTGCCCCAAGAGGCTGTGGGGTCTCTACCCCTGGAGACCCTCAAATCTCAGGGAGAAGGTGCTGAGCAGTCTGGGGGGCTGACCTTGCTCTGAGGGTGGGGCTGGACAATCCCACTCTGGCCATGCCAGGATTTCCAGGCATTGAGG
Organism: Campylorhamphus procurvoides; assembly: GCA_013396655.1. NCBI lineage: Eukaryota > Metazoa > Chordata > Aves > Passeriformes > Dendrocolaptidae > Campylorhamphus > Campylorhamphus procurvoides. Next base: position 12,873 of record WBMV01001263.1, on the reverse strand, counting down.
ATCAGGAGCACTTTTCTATCTCCCTGTCAGAGGACTTGCTGTGTATCCCCAGGAGGGCAGTCCTGGGGGAGTCCCCACTGGAGCAGTAGGAGATGGGGGGGAGATTCTTCATTTTATGGGAAATGAAATGATCCATCTCCTGACCATGCCCTTCGCTGTGTTGCAGGTTAGGAGGGTGGCCAAGGCTGGACAGCAATTCAGGTAAGCGTGGATGGATTTCAGTTCCCATCTCCAGCAGCACAAAGGACTGAGCTCCTGTCACCTCCTGCTCCTGTCACCTCCTGCTCCTGTCCTTCATCTCCTGATTCTGCACCAGGAACAGTCCCCCCCTCCCCATCACTCTGAAATGTTCAAAAGGATGTTTTTCATAAATCTCAGAATGATTTGGGTTGGAAGGGACTTTAAAGCTCATCCAGTTCCACCCCCTGCCATGGACAGGAACACCTTTCACTATCACAGGTTTCTCCAAGCCCTGTCCAACCTGGCCTTGGACACTTCCAGGGATTGGGCACTTTCTCTGCCCAACCTGTGCCAGGGCCTGCCCACCCTCCCAGCCAACAATTCCTTCCCAGTATCCCACCCATCCCTGCCCTCTGGCACTGGGAAGCCATTGCCCCTTATCCTGTCCCTCCATCCCTTGTCCCATGTCCCTCTCCAGGTCTCTCAGAGCCCCTTTAGGACCTGGAATGGGCTCCAAGGTCTCCCCAAGTGGGAAAACCCCGTTCCCTTCAGTGAGAGCAGAGTTCTGTCCCATTTTGTTGGTGTTGCTCCTACAGTGAGAGGCCTCGGACAGGGAATGGCCCCGTGGTGATGGACACTGTCCTGACACACCAAGAATACAATGTCACCCCAAAGAGATGGGGCTTTAAGGTAGAACAAGGCCCAACAGATGGACAGACAAACAGGAGGAGCCGAGGGGAGGGAGCTGGCGCCGTGTGACAAGTGTGACAATGTCTCTGAGAACCCGAATGAGATCCTTATCTCCCCACCTGAAACTGCTCCTGGGAGGGCTCTGCTCGGGTTTCCACACTCCTGGATGTTTGCCAGAAGTGCCATCGCTCCCCATTCCCAGTGGGAAGCAGGGGACAGGAGGGGACCTTCCTTGGGGTCCTTTCCCTCCCACTGTAGGTTGGGGGGTTGTAGGAACCAGGCAATAGAAAGTCTTTCATCTTTAACTGAGCCCCAGCCCCCTGTGGTCGTGGGCCAGGAGAATCAGAGAGGGATCCAAACCACAATCTGTGGGATAAACCCACCACCAGTTCCCACCAAGTGTCCTGTGCAGGCACCTGGCAAAGAATTAAAGAGGGGATTTGCCCTTCCACCTCCCAGGCATTTCAGCAGAGGAAGGAGAGAACCCCAGAGGGGCTGGGGAGCCTTTCTGGCAGTTTTTACATTAGAAATTCAAGTCCTGCCTCATCTGGGAAACAATCTGGTAACTGAAGAAGGAGTGAAATTACAGTGTTGGAGGGGGAGCCAGCACAGGGAGCTGGTTGGGTGCAGTGTGGGGCTTTTCTTCCCATCCCTCTACCCTGATGGCTGTGGAGAAAGGGACGTGTGTGACCCTGTCACCCCCCAGCACTGATGGGGAGATGAGGAGCTCCCGTCCCCCCCAGAGCCCAGCAGGGCCTCCAGCACCACCAGGGAGCAGCTGACAAGCCCTGAATTAGAGACCACTGAGAAAATGACGGAGGAACCACTTTCAGGGTTCTTTATCTTCCACAAAGAATGGAACAATGCAAAGAAGAAAAGCAAAAACAACCCTTTAAACCATGGTGGCTTTTCCACCTGGAAGAATTTCCTGCTGGAAAAGGTGGTCAGGCCTTGGCAGGGGCTGCCCAGGGAGGGTTGGAGTGCCCAGCCCTGGAGGTGCCCAAGGCAGGACTGGCCGTGGCACTCAGTGCTCTGGGCTGGGGGACAAGGTGGGCATCGGGCACAGGGGGGGCTCCCTGGGCTGGGAGGGCTTTTCCAACCTCAGGGATTCTGGGATTCTCTGATTCCTCAAGTTCCTCCCAGTGCTGTGTGTCTGGGTGTCAGGAATTCCTGTTTCCTGCATTCTCTGGGGTCCCAGGTGAGGAGCTCTGGGGTCAGTGGGACACCCTGGTGAGTGTCACACATTGGGACTGCTCTGAGCTCTCCAGGGATGGCCCCAGGGGTCACAGCCCCAGCCAGAAGGTACAGGGAGCCACAGAATCATGGAATCACTGAGGTTGGAAAAGCTCTGACCACCCAGTCCAACCATCCCCCAGCTCTGCCAAGGCCACCACTGCCCCATGTCCCCAGGTGCCACATCCATATGGCTTTGAAATCCCTTCAGGGATGGGGATTCCCCCCTGCCCTGGATAGCTGGGCCAGGGCTGGACGGCCCTTGCCATGAAGAAATGTTCTTTAATATCCAACCTGCCCCTCCCCTGGCACAGCCTGGGGCTGTTTCTCTTGTCCTGTCCCTGGTTCCCAGGGAGCAGAGCCTGACCCCCTCCTCCTGTCAGAGTGAGAAGGTGCCCCCTGAGCCTCCTTTCTCCCAGATCCCAGCAGGACCTGTGGCTCTGGGCTGCAGCTCTGCTCCCTGGGGATGCTGACGGGTGTTTCTGATGCCACAGGCACGGAGGTTGCGCTTGCGATCGAGGGACGTCTCCCAGCCTTGGGAAGGGCACGTTTCAGCCCATCCATCACCATCGTGCAACTGTGACTGATCTCCACCACCTGCTGCCAACACAGCTCTCCCCAAACCACCTGGAGAGCCCCCCAGAACCCCCCGGGGGGCTCTCCCCGAAACACCCGGAGGACTCTCCGTGGGCACCTGCCCCTTAGGCCATTGCATGTACCCTCGGTGTGTTTCCTAGCGGTGCCCACACCATGTCCCACCCGGCTCAGCGGGCCGTGGGAGGCTTAAAAAACAACAAAAAGACCTGAAAGGAAACTGCTGGTGGCTGTTCCCGCTCCGTGTGCGGCTCCGTCCCCGTGTCCTCCCAGGCGGTGCCACCACTGTGTCACACACTGGTCACTCTTCCTTGTGTGCATGGAAAAGGGAGTGGGTCCCTCCTGGGGTCCCTCCTGCACGGTAGGAAAGGGATTCTCTCTCAGAAACCCACCTCCTGGCACACTTGGAGCCAGGTGTGAGGTTGTCTCCTCTCAGGGTGGGTGGTGGGTGGGGGGTGGTGGGTGCAGGAGTCCAGCCAGGGGACCACGATGGGCCACCAACCTGTGGCATTCCCGGGGGAATGTGGAAGCTTTCCCATCCCAAGCAGGAAATAGAGGAGCATGGCTGGGCTGAGAGAAGCATCTCCACTGCCAGTGTCAGGAGTCGGGTCCAGTTTGGGTTAAATTTAAAGGATATAACAGAGCAGGGGGTGGCTGCTCCCCCTGACCCACACGGGGCTCCTCTTCCATCCCTGTTCCCAAAACGTGGCCACCAGTCCCAGCCACGGGTGGTTTCAGCATTTTTTTTCCCGTGGTGCTTAGGAATGTTATTTTTAGTGGAAGGAGCCGAGGGCCCTGATGCATCTATAAATATTTATGGAGGGTGATGGATGGAAGGGAGCGCTAAACCCTGGGAGTGCCCTGGCTCTGCCCTCCCTGCACCCACGGGAACACACTCACCGGGTCCCTCTGGCCCACGGGAGAAGGAAAATAAACACCCGTGGTGGCCACAGCTTTGGCTGAGTGTAAATACTGGGAATGAGTTGCCGAGGAGGGAAGGGGAGCAAGGAGAACTGGAGAGGCACAGTCAAATCGAGCAGGGATGGGAATGGGGACAGGGAAAGGAATGGGGATGGGAACAGGGATGGGGATGGAGAGGGAGACAAGGATGAGAATGAGGACGGGGACAGGGACAAGGACAAGGACAGGAATGGGGTAACTTCATGTCAGGTTTCAGCTGAATTCAGACCTGCAGCATCCTTGGCTGTGGCCACGGGCAGGTCCAAAAGCACCAAAAATAGGGATGTTTTGCCAGTGGCCCTGCCAGGGTGGTGACAGCCATCGGGAACAGGGGGTGCCATGGCTGTGCAGGGGTCGGGGTGTCCTCACTGCCAAGCAGAGGGCTCACACTGGCAGCACCCACCGGGTCGGGATTGCCAGGCGACTTTGCGATTCCCTGGGGCAAAACCCACCTGAAGGGAAATGCTCCTAAAAACATCTTCCCATGGGAATTCCCTGGGTAGGGTGCCTGGAACACCCTGCCTGCATTGGTGTCCCCGGTCAGTGCCAGGGGTTAATGCTGGGAGAGGGACACCCCCGTCCCCGTGGGGCAGAGAGCAGGGATGGGAGCCACATGGGGTCCCACACAAGGACATGGACAAGGACAGTGGTGGCCTTGGCCCCTTGTGCCACCCTTGGCACACACGTGCTCAGAGGCTCCGTGGATCCCAAAGCCCGGCTGTGCCCACGCAGCCAGCGTGTCCCTGGGGGTCGCACCAGCCTTCGGTGCCATTCCCTATTCCTGTGGGCACGGGGGAGTGCAGGAGCGAGTGGGATTGTCCCTGGGAGCGGGATTGTCCCTGGGAGCGGGATTGTCCCAGGATTGTCCCTGGGAGCAGGATTGTCCCTGGGAGCAGCTGGCAAAGCTGCGCTGGAGCTGATGCCGTAAGCTCGGGGAACGTCTCCAAGAGCAGCCTGTGAGCAGGGAGCCATGTTCTGTCATCCGCCAAATATTTAATAAATCCATCTTCTCCCTGCGGGGTGTCTTGTCCCTTCGCCATGTGGAAAAGGCAGGGATCTCATTAAAAAAAGGGGGGAAAAAAGGGTTTTCCTGGGCAGCGGCTGCTGGAGGCGGGAGCAGCTGCGGGCGCCGTGCCCTGGGCTGTGCCGGGGGCCGCGCATCCCGCATTGGTCATGGCTGCGGGGCACGGGCAGCACACAGAGCGGCCACTGTTCGGGCCCCGCCGCCAGATGTGACCCCACCGCACATCTGGCAGCAGCGGGACGGGCTCGGGGGGGGTCGAGGCGGCGGCGGCCACAGCAGAGCCCCCCGCCCCTCGGTGGAGACCCCCCAGAGGTGCTGGGTCGGTGTCGCTGCTGTTCCCCCGGTGCAGAGCCGGTGACAGCGGGACACCCGTCCCCGTCTGTCCCCATCCCCGTCTGACCCTGTGGAGGGTCACAACTGGCACCACCTCCCCCAGGGGATGCCCAGATCCCACTGCCAGGCTCTGTGGTGATGCTGGGCAGCCAGACCCTCCCACTGTCACTGCCGAGGGACCCTCAGATCCCGCTATCCCAGCAAAGCCACCGATGGAAACCTCACCCCCAGAACCCGCGGGGTGCCAGGCTCAGGTGTGTCCCCTCGGCCCCCTGGCCCCGATTTGGCAGTGCTGCCCCTCTCCTGCTGCTCAGCTGGTTTAGGGATGAGGTGGGAAAGATCCAGAGCCTTCCCAGAGCCAGGGGCTGCTGCCGGGCCTGGGGCAGCTTCGTGCTGCTCAGCCTGGTGGGAGGGGAGAGCAGGAGCGGGATCGGAGAGCCCAGGGACACCCTGTGCCCATGGGCTGAGCATCACCCTGTGCCCAGCTCTGCCACCACGGCACTGGCACACTGGGGGGCACCGGAACACTGGGGGAGACACTGGAGGGGAGGGCACTGGCACATTGAGTGCCACTGGGGGGGCACTGGGGGACAGCGGCACGCTCTGGGGGGCACTGGCACAGTGGGCGGCATTGGCACACTCTGGGACACAGGCACACTGGGGGGCACTGGCACACTGTGGGGCACAGGCACATTCTGGGGGGCACAGGCACACTGGGGG
>WBMV01001261.1:3600-15468 GCA_013396655.1 Campylorhamphus procurvoides | reverse complement strand
CTGACTCCGTCCACCGCGATATTCTGCTAAACTCCTTGCCATTTATCATGGACAAGGTAAGTGCTTTTTGGGTTTTTTTAAGGAAATACTCTGTGATATCATCTTATTTATATCCTTTTGTGGCTCTTTTTCCTCACTCCTTCTCTGCACTCCAGAACAAAGGAATAAAAAAAAATCATGATACTGCTTAAAACAAATGAAACTTCTTTCTTTGCTAAGATGATATTCAACATGGGCACAGAGGTTCTAGTCTAAATTCAGACCATTTGTAAAATATTCTCTATAATGTTGTAAATTATATAAACCTGCATGGGAAATGCTGGGGGAACCTGGATGTTAGCAAAGCAGGATACTGGTCAAGAGCTGGCTAAAGGAATCTAAGAATAGAGAGCGATAAAAGCAAAGTATCAAATTAAAGGGATGTTGCTGATCAAATACCTTAAAAATTAATCAAGGTACATCTTTTCAGCATTTACACTACTGTCCACAGTGCCAGTTAGTGAAATGTTCTTACCTCAGATGGCTGAGGCACATCACAGAAACAAACAAACAGACTAAGAAATTTAGGAGATTGAAGAAATAAAGGTGGAGTAAAATGAAGTGTCTTAAAATGAAAGGTCTCTTTTTTTAGTAAATGTCTTACTTAACAACAGTGTTTCCTTTTCTTTAAAAAAAAAAATAAATTCATTACTATCTTGTGTTCCTTACAAGTACTAGAGAGGCAAAATGCCATGAAGGAAAGAGACTTCAGGTAGACATCATGAGAAACTGAAGTGGTTCTGGGGGAAAAAAAAGAAAAAAAACCCAACACAAAACTCACTGTCTATTGCAGGAAGGAGAAACTGTGCAGTTCCAGAGTTTACAATTCATACTGATTAAGACTGAGAACAGCATGGCAGAGGCAGACCTACCTCAAAGGAAGAGAAAGGAAAACTCTAAGGAAGGACCATGGTAGAGTACAGAGTTTTTGAGAATAGAAAAGAATAATTGATTTCATGAATATAAAGCCTGGATACAAGAACTATCTGCAAGGACACTATGCAAAGATGGAGAGAGGCAAATAAACTTGTATTTTTGTGTGGTTTTGGTTTTTATTCTTCACTTTTTGCTCTCTCTGTTCAAAAAAAACCCAAACCAATTTCCTCTAATTCAAAAAAGGAGTGATTTTTTTAGTTTTGTTCAAAACCACTTAAACCTGGGGGCACACCTAAGTGCGAGAAAGGTCCAGGGTGATCCTTATTAGCCATTGAAAGCAGTGATTGATGCAGACCTCCATCAGTATGTGAATGGCAAACTAAAGAGAGAGAGAGAAAGAGAGAGAGAGAGCCTAAAAGTTATTCAATTAGAAAAACAATGATATTATACAAACAAATATGGTGTGTGCCATCTGAAGTATTCTTTCTGAGGAAATGTCTATGTACAGTATGAAATATGACAAAAGTAATTTAAGGCAGTGTAGAACAAATAAACCTTCAGATGTTTTCACATCCAATCTATACTCAATGGGCATATACAGTATCCACACTTTAATCTGTTATTGCACCTACCTAGTCCAGACTGTATCTTGATATACTTCCAGTTTTCCTATCTGTATATTTGTATTTTGTTCCATAAATACTTTCAAGAGGGAGAAAAGTATATGCTAATAACTGCATTTATATACAGATTAAATTGAAATTGGAAAAAAAAAATCAGTTAGGGATATACTATGTCTGTGCTCAATGATTTCAGAATTTTGTAATTCTGATTAAAATAAAATTTAAAAAAAAGATCTTTGTTTTCTTTTGTTCTTTTTCCTGCCATGCCAAACAGCCACTAAGCTATTCAGTGTATTGTGCTGCACACCACCTGATCTGATAAAACCAATTCTATTTTTTTCCCTTCAGTTTTTCACATCAGGTTCTACTTCACTAGATATCACAACATTTATCTATTGGCAGAAAAAAATAATATTTTTGTTTGCTTTCTTGGGTTTTGGATAATAAATTTCAATTTTCAAAATTTGTGCTGTCAGACACATGCAAAATAAAAGTAGCTTTCCAAGGATTCTGATTGTATTCCCAGGTTAGCAAAGCCTTACTGTTAGAAATAGCTGCAGTTTCTTTGATTTGCCTTTCCTAATAATTTAAAAGTACAGGCACTTTACTATAAATGGGGTAAACAACTAATTTTATTAACACTGTTTGCTGCATAGAAAGATATTTAGTTACCAATCTGTAAAGTTTTGTGCAGACGTCATGCTCCAAACACATATTTGTATGAGTAGGCTATTACAACAGATTTCAGATGAAGGAAGTAGAGAAGTAATGACAATGAGCTGAGTATGAAATGGCCTCCTCCACATTCTTCCTCTCAGAGAAAATGTTAAAGATACTTCACCATTTCTTCTTAATGATTATTTGAGTAGTGTTTGCAAAAAATCAGTTACAAGCAAATACAAACCCTTACTTGACATTTTGAAGCCAACAAATAGGTATTTTTGCCAGCCTAACACAATGTTAACTTGCCTGACAATAACTTTAAACTCACATCAAAGTGCATATGGATCTTACCTTGTTGTAGTCACTACTCTTACAACAAAACCTCAGTCTCAGGGCAAACTCTGAAGGAAACATTTGATAATTGGCAAAAATAAAGACCTAGAGTGATGTGCTGGCTTTGGAAGGGATAGAGTTAATATTCTCCACAGTGCCTGGTATGGGACTGTGTTTTGGATTTGTTCTGGAGACAGGGTTGATACCACAGGGATTTTTTCATTCCTGTTGAGCAGTGCTTACATAGAGCCAAGGCCTTTGTTGCTCCTCAGCCCACCACACCAGCAAGGAGCTTAGAGGGGACACAGGCAAGACAGCTGAACCCAGCTGACTCAACGGTTATCCCATACCATATGGTGTCATGCTTGGCATATAAAGCTGGGGAAATAAGGATGAAGTGGGCATGTTTGTAGTTATAATGTTGTTTGTCTTCTCAAGTAATCTTTAGGTGTGATGCACCTGTCTCACATTGGGAAGCATTTAATTAATTCCTTGTTTTACTTTATTTGCACTTCAGCTTTTACTTTATCTGTTAAACTGTTTCATCTAAGCCCAGGGTGTTTTAAACTTTTACTTTTCTGATACTCTCTCTTATTCAATTGAGGGAGTGGCCATGTGGGGCTCACTGGGGTTAAACCACAGTACAATGTAATCAGAAGGAGCATGTAAAAAAGATTTGAAAATTAAGGTGTTAAATACTGAAGCAGAAATTGATTTTCAGAAACTCAGCTGCCTGGGACATGGTGCTGAGTCACCAAGTCTTACAATCTGAGGGCTTTGGAGCCCATATGGCAAAGAGAAAAATATTTTCATCCTGTCTATACTAAAGTTATTGCTATTGGTTAAACAGTGGGAGGGGCAACTGTTCATTCCTAACATAAACTACTATTAAAATAATGTAAAATAAACTTTGGTAAGTAAATAAGAAGTCACATTAAAGCACAATGACTCCCACAATTATTAAACCTATTCACAATATGAATATTTCTGATATAAAACCTTATTTATAATCTGTCACCAATGTATAAAATAGACTTGTTTTTTTAATAAATAGCTTAATCAAGTTCTTTCCTACTATTGGGATAGACATCAGCTTTTCTAGTTTCAAATACAAAAATTTTCTATTTGATAAAGGGAAATCTTGTTTACTCTTCAGTTTTGTCTAAACTGTTGTCTTCAGCAAAAGGAGAAGATAACAGCAGGAGGAGGTCAAATCCAGCAGTCCAACAGAGATGAGGCTGTCACAACTGCATGCCGCAAGTCCATCTAGCAGTGAGCACACATTTAGTGGTGGGCACATGCACACAAGTACCTGTTTATGCCACAAATCACAGAATCACAGAATTTGCTAGGTTTTAAGGGACCCACAAGGATCATTGAGTCCCACCATTAGCCCTGCACAGGACCACCCCCAAGAGTCACAGCATGTGCCTGAGAGTATCACCCAAACACTTGAACTTTGTCAACCTTGGTGCTGTGACCACCTGGAGACCTGTTCCAGTGTCCAATCACACTCTGGGTTCATGTATACATTGCTTACAATTCACAAGCTGGCACACAGAGTGCTCACATGAGCACAAACATCACTATTGGCCTAATTCTTCGCCTCTTTCTTGCTGAAGAGGATGCAGGTCTGTAAAAGGAAACATACATCTGTATAGGTATATACATGTACACATTGAAGAACACTGTCCACACACAATCTGCTATTTTACCCATTTCCCCTCTCTTTTCTTCCAAGTTTCTTCCTCCACGAAAAATATAGTCACCTCTCTGTTCTTATCCTTGTTTCCTCCTTAAAATGTTTCATAGCCAATATTGCAGAGAGAATACTGGATTTTTTTTTTCATCTTTCAGGTTTTCTAAAGATTTTATATCTTCACATTCAGAACATAATCCTCATCAATACAAGATAGCAAAGCATGCTGTATTTCATAGCATGAACAAAGCCACAGTGTCATTCATTCTGTCCTTTCCTTTTTCCCCAAGGGTCTAATACAGAGGAAGTAACTTTGCTTTAGCATTACTGTTGTAATAAATGGGAGATTGCAGAAGGGTAACATAAATAAGAGGCCCTTCCAGTGTACATGTAAACTTGCAGCCAAAGTCCCTACACAAATTTTAATCTAAATATTTCCAAATATTTTGGAGGAGCTTGCTGTGATGAGAAAGCATAAACGCATAGTCACAAAGCTCCAACTGACATTGTTTCTATTGCAACATTTTATAATACGGAAAACTTGTTTCATATTTCACTTAGTAGAACCCAAAGGACTTCTCACAGAATCTTCCAGCTTTTATTTTTTTGATTTCTGTCAGTTCCTAAATGTATCTCATTTTTTTTTCAAAAACTGATGGAATCACAACTGGAACACTACACTCAGAGCTGCAAAAAAATACACTTTCGTGGTGAACACTTCTTCTTAAAGTAGGTACAATGATCTGTGTGTCTTTGAAGCTCAGCTCCTTGATGTGATGAAGAAAGTGCAGTATGACAAGAGTAAAAGCAGACTTAGCCTTACTGAATAGTTCTTACCATAAGCTAAACAAAGTAGATACCTTTCTGTAGGATATAACCTCTGTAAATGATGCCAACAGAACCCATCACCATCTAAAAGATCTATGCACCAACTCCACACACTGCATAAGAAAGAAAATAGTGGGATGCTACTGCCCACTGGATTTCGGTGAGTGCCTGTCTGACAAGGAAAGACCCAGGCTGCACAAACAGTGAAGTCCCTTTGAACCAGCATAGAAAACACTTATCTAGACCCAGCAACACAGTAATTCTCTTCCTTCTATCCTCTTCTGATCCTTTCACTGCATCAGATGTATGATTATTTTTGTAATGCAAATTTTGTTTATTTAATATTTGGTGCTACTAGCTATGAAGCTCTAAATTCCATTTATAATTTTAACTACTTCATTTGAGTTGTGCAAGCAGATAATCTGTTTTAAATCTATTTCATCCAATTTGATAAAGGAATTATCATAAAAGGATGAAATGGAATATTATGTCAGATCTGGCTTGCAAATCTCATTAAAACAGTGCACATCTGTGTCTACTTCTGGTTCTGAACAAAATAGCTGAGTGATAGAGATACATCTCCAAGAATTTGAATGGAATTTAGTTTTACAAACACAGAAGAGACTTAAAAAATCTCACTCAACACACTGATTCCTACCTTCCTGAATAGTGATGGTTAATAAGTAAAAATGAGTAGTCACCTAAACTCTGGCTTCCTAAAACCCCTTAAAAATTTGGTCATTAAACTTTGGTTCCAACCACATAGACTTAGGACTTCAACATTGTTATGTATCAGTTTATTTTTCTCCAGCTTCAAAAAGACTGTGGTTCCTTCCTGATTTAAAATTTATAGCTAGTGAATGTGCTAGTGGACACCATTCACGCGACAGACCATGTTCATATTTGCATCCTATATACTAAAAGTTTACCTATATCATCCAAATATTTTGAATCTTTCTGTACCTCAAGACATAAAAATATCAGAAATGGGGTTCAAAACCAAATTTTGAACCATTCAGGTTTGCACTGAAGCAGCCAAATTTTTTAGTACTAATTAAAACAAAAGTATTGCTTCTGTAATGGACAATTGATCTTAGCAGACACAGAAAAATAATTATCAAAGTTCCTAGATGGAAGTGAAGTATAACAATAGTAGTGTTTTCCCAACCAATAGGTTCAAAATCTGCAATTCATTTTGTTCCCTGCTCTCTTCTGTTTGTTAAGTGCTAATCAATAATTTCTGATGCCATAGGTTTCACACCCTGAGACCCAGTAAGATTGTGATCTTCAGCTGTGGAACATCATAAGACAACAAATAAAAGAAAAAAAATATAGTTTTGCAACATGGATTACAATGGAAAAAAACTCTAATAATAATAATACAGAGAAATTCAATCCTTTTCATAGTGTTTAATAGACAACTGAATTTGATTAATGTTGTATCAGTGTGTGTTACCTTAAATGGATTTCTAAAATGTATTTAAAATATTTAAAAGTAACTGATATTTCAGAGATGTATAGACTAAAAGGTACTATCCCAGAGCAGATTTTTTGTCACTGACCTTGACTACTATTTTCAACAGAATACAGTAGCAGAAGTGACCTTTCTATATACTCAATCATTCTGGTTTCAGTTGGTGAAGTGCAGTTAAGAGATATTATGTATGCAAATCAGAAGGTCTTGAGTTTTTCTTTCCTGTTTTTTAATTTAAAAAAAAAATACAAGTATCATTCACAGACTGTAAAAACAAGCTTTTTTTTTCCAAAATCCATTTCTACCTGAAATCTTGAGGAATATGTTAAAATGAAGTTAAATGTAACTGTACCATATCAGTCTTTGAAATACTTAGAAAATCATGAAACACACATAGAAAGCAATTTTTGTTAAATGTAATAACTTGTCCCTTTCTTCTGTACAGTGTCATATGTGATATCTGACACACTAGGAGTACGTCTGGATTGAAGAAGTTATTATCCATTCAAATGTATAATTAATAATGAGCTCATATTGCTACAGCTTTATGTTGCTCAACACAGTATGTCATAAAGATATAATTGTTTAGCAATCAGAGTTAATTAGTATAAAAATTCAATATTTTCTTGTCACTGTGAGCAACACTTTTCCTTCCATTGCCAATATTTCTCAGCTAATTATCTTCTCCAAACATTCTGGAGGAAAATGTCTTTAGGCAGTTTTAGGGCATGTGAGTGTACAGATAGAATGTATTTGGCATGTAATAGAAAGTGAAACCTTGTTGAAATACTGTTTACCTGAAAGTAGGTGTAGCTAGTAGTTTAAATTGGAGGAAGTACCCACACTAAACTGAGGCCCAGCTACCCTATTCCATCATGGCTTAATACCCATACCATTTCTGATCTGGCCAACATGGTAATACAATGCTGTTAGAATGTTGAAATTGTTTCACTGCTGAACTACAATCCATGCTGAGTATCCCATGAGACAAAATAAGTAAAGAAAAAGCATTTAATAGGTAAAATAGCCAAGATATTTAATTGTAACACAGGCGACAAAAACCTGTATAAACATAGAAAGGAGCATTGTGATAGTGGTAAATATAATTGAGGAATGGCTAATATTACTTTTGTCCAGTCTGGCCTGAAGAAAAGGAAGAGGTTCACTAGAAAAAAATGTTATAAACAGAAACTGCAGGGACAATATAATATATATAATATGATATTATAAACAAATGGTACAATGAAAGGGAAGGAAAGGGAGTTCTGCCAAACTAGAGCAGAAATACCAAAATCAGAAATCCAATAGAAATTAAAAAATACACTCTTGTGAAAAAAGGCAGATTAAATATGCTCATTTCATATTCTATTGTGGTCAATAAGAACTAGAAAAGTGTAAAATTTTCAAGGTAAGAAACAAACAATTAAAAAAAAGATCACCTTCATCAGCTGTTATTTTCATAAATGTACGGGTTTTGGAAATCTTTCCAAACTACCTTTGTCACTTGTTTTTAAGTAAACAGTGTTAAATCTGACGTATTTGGGTTTGGTGGGGCATTTTTGTTTCCTTGTTTTCCTCTTAAATTTAACAATATCCTCAAAACAATCCTGCCATTCTCCAAAGTAATTTGATTTTATCTTTGATTAATAGTTTTATCTTTGTTAATAGTTTTTGCATGAGGAATAGAGAAGTTTTGTTGCCATTTCAGAGATGAGAAACTGCAAGACAATGTAGATTATTGTCATGGCAGCAAGTGTTTCTTTGCCTTATTGTGGGGCATTATTTTCAATCACCTTTACTTTGGTGTCCAATATCCTGCAACAGTCAAAGATAAAAAAATTGAATCTCTCTAAGATCATCAAGACACAGACCATGGAAAACAACACATTGTGTTTTCTTTGGACTATTGTTCTAATTCTGTCCCAAAAATAAATTTATTCCTTATGTAAGACACAGCTCTTCAAATGATCTGAGTCATAAAGGAAGCCTTCAGCTTAAACTTCATTTACATATTTACATAATTATACAGAAATAATTCCTTTCAAATCATTTAATAGTTGAATAAATAACCTACAGGTAACTGTCCAAGTATTTCACAATAATAAAATTGTTTCTCCAGTGAACATTCCTGCAGTTTAAAGAACTGTTGAAGAAGTAACTCACTCCCCTTTCTTCTGAACTTCTTCAGTCTTTCAAAATTTGCAAGTTTTACATAGCTTTATTTTCACGGAAATATACAAATGTTAAATGGCAATATTTATGCCTCGCTTTTCTAAACTGATCCTTGGTGTTTTGCTCAAGGTTCTCTGGATTCAAAAAAATCCAGCTTCCAAAAAATAAAAATTTTGTCTTTTCAGAACAAGCCACATTAAAAGCTATATTAATCAATACAGAAGTAACAATTAACGTATAAATATTTTTATACTTAATCTGTTTTGCATTAAGAATTTGGGATATGGTAATAAGACTTTAGATCCTAGATTTTCTCAGAGAAATATTCTGAGCTATTTTCTTTTAGAATGCAATTTCATTTTGTATTATTTATTTTTTTCATTTTTTTATGACATTCCTTAATATAGATTTCACTCACATGCTGTGTCACGCAACTATCCTCTTGAATTATTACTTCACATCAGAAAAGAAATTATAAAAGTCATTCTAGAGATCTTTGATGAAGCAACTATCCAAATCAAAAAAAATTGAATTGTTTATAGTATTTTGCTGGAGTACAAAAGAGTGAATAATTGTGAATAATTCTAAGCAGGTATGGGTAGTTTCATGCTTGTCTCATGGTTCCTCTGATTGCTTTAAGTATTCTAATATCTAATATTAAGTATTCTAAATATCAAGGACCACATAGCTATATAAAATAAATCATTTCAGGATTAGCATGTAAACACTGAATTATGAATTTGCCTGCTTATTATTCCCATATCTAGTCTAATGTCCAGTGACTGATATCAATTCAATACTTTTTAAACAAAGTACAAACTTTGGGACAGATGCTGAGTACATGTAGGTAAGAATACCATTACTGATTTACTCTCCACTAAGTCACATTTGCTTAGCCAAAAACTGAATCTGAGCAACAATATGTAAGATTTCATAGTTTTGGGCTCAATGTGTCACCTTGGTTTTTCACAAACCAGCATATTCAAAAATCATGTTAGCTGTTCTCAAAGTGTTTTTTAACCCTTCTTCAATAGGATGGCACTAAGATAAACAGAATACAGTTCATTAAACCATACTTAGTTTTAAGAGGAAATTTTGAAAGTTATTTAAAGTCAATTTGAAAATGAAAAATGTTCTAGTTTCCTATCAATTTAAATTTAAATGTAAGGGTTTAATATTATTGCCATATATCCATCTCTAGCTTCTATTCTTTTTCTTACAGAGTGTTGCTCTCATTCTGTATTTCTAGTTAAAAAAAAAAATCACACTTGGTGAAGATTCTGGTGAAACTGGCATAGCTAAATAGCTGATCATGCATTTTTAACATGCCAAATAATTATTTTATGTGCAGAAAGTGCAGTGTGAATATTAGATTCCCAGAAAATTAATCTAAATAGAATATGAAAGCAGAAATATTGTCTTGTTTATGAGTTAGGACTAGTTTAGATCAGACATTTCCAAAGGGTGAAAACAAGCTGTCTGACATTGTCCATTCAAACAAAACCACTAAATCTTTTCCACACTGCAGTTTTGGACCACATATTAAATTATTAAGAAATATTTGTTTGTCTTTTGCTTTCTGACTCTTCTGTGAATGTCTGTATAGGAAGAAGACAGAAATACAAAGTTCGGAAAGAAGGAGTACATGCCTTGGTTGTAGTTCACCATGAGCAAACTGTCTGCACACCTTAAGAGAAGGAATGCTGAGGGAGCTTGCTGCACCAGTCTAAAGGAAACATGAAACAAAGGGTAGAGTAGCACAAAGGTGCTGAGGTCATGCTCTGTTGAAATCAACGCAGATACAAAACAAAGGGTGTAACAACACAGTGGTGGTGTGGCTACACTCTATTGAAACCAATGTAGCTAAGCAAAAGGAATGATCCAGATGGTTATCGAAAGCTGAACTTTGATTCATTTGCTCAAAAATACATATTATTTTCCATGCCTTACATACACAAATGACTAAAGGCTCTCAAACTCTACCTAAACATGAAACTCCTTTAACTGTAACTTCCTTATTACCCTTCCACAAGGAAAATAATCTAAATATAACTTCAGTGGAAAAAGAGGTCAGAGAAAACGCCATCATAACTTCTGGAACTGACTGACAGACTAAATCTTTTTCTCCCCCCTAAGGATTCCTATTGGGCAAGAAGCTTATAGGATGCATGATAAATTATTATCTTGAGCTAGCTTTCATTGGTGATTAGAGTGTGTCTGTATATTGCTCCAAATTAATTTTTGCAGTTGGTATGCTATCAGTGGCAGTCTCTGTCACAGTCTTCTACTATCAGTGTGTTTGTTTAATAAACTGCATTATTCCATACAGTGTTATTGTGAGTCCTTCAAGGGTGCTGGCTGCAGCTGACATCAAATAACATACCTGAAAAAACTTGCCAACCCGTCTTCCTACCATGCAGCTTCAATAAACAACCTTTCCATGGAAAGGCATCAGTTCATGTACCGTATATCCAGTTTAGACAATTACAACAACATTGTAAGAGAAGACTGCCATGAAAGCAACCAGTTCAGGCTGTCACAGCTCCACAAATAGCATGGAATTGCCCTCTTTTGATACTCAGCTCTCAAATGCTGAATTGGAGATGCTCCCACTGCATGAGGAGGGATGTAGAGTTTAGAATCTCAGACCTGCAACCTTATACAAATGTTCCCCTTTGAGATGCAACACAGACAGATCTTTTAGTAGGGATTAAGACACTGAACCAGGGAGTAACATTAGTGATTAGTTAGGAGTTTAACCCATAGAATTTGAATACAGGTTTTGAATATGCTAAATATCAGGGTTGTTTTAATTAGAAACCACAGCTCACACGTTTTTATACATTTCCTTAAGCATAGGCAATGTTAAATCATTTGGTCTCCAGGGTAAAGTACAAATCAACTTTCCTTTCTTGTGTTTTTGCATATATGTAGGTGGACATGGAGGAAAAAAACCCAAAAAACCAAACACCATTCCTTCTTCTAATAATAGTTATCATAAATGGGCACTATTGTTACAATCTGCTTGAATATTGCAGAAAGAACTTCAGATTCAAATATTTTCCCCAACAAAATTAAAATTCAAACCAAGTTATCCGTTTATTCCAAAAACTGATTTTTTTATTAATTAATTGCTAAGAGATGCAGAGAGAGAGAGAGAG
>WBMV01001257.1:0-10046 GCA_013396655.1 Campylorhamphus procurvoides | reverse complement strand
GGCTGGGATTTACTCCCCAAACCCAGCCTTGGATGTTCCCAGGGATTCCTTGGATTCTCCTCTCCAGGAAACCTGTGTCTCAACACCTCATTGTCTTCCTTTGATCTGACATGCATCCTGATCCCCATGGATAATCCAGGCAGGTGCCAAATCTGGATGAGGAGCTTCCCAAGGACACAGGGACACAAACCCAGCATCCAACAGGCAGGAGGAGCCATGGGAAACATCCCAGGGCTGGATGAGCTCAGCAGGGCTGGGATTTACTCCCCAAACCTGGCCTTGAACATTCCCAGGGGTGGGAATTCACTACCTCCTGGAAAACCTGGCTTCCTCCCTTCATTGTGGAGCATTTCTTCCTTGTACCTGATCTAATGGAGCATCCTGATCCCCATGGATAATCCAGGCAGGTGCCAAATCTGGATGAGGAGCTTCCCAAGGACACGGTGACACCAACCCAACACCTGGAGCCAGGGAAAACCCTCCCAAAACCTGAGGAGCTCAGCAGAGCTGGAATTCCCTCATGGAGGGCAGGGATGAAGAGACATCCCCACGTGTTTCCAGCCAGACCTGAGGACTGGGGGAGGTGCCAATTTTGGCAATGGCTGAAACCATTTCCATGGTTTTTTTTTCCCTGAGACAATTCAAGAGCTGCCTGAGCCTCTCCCGCTGGGAATGCCGACATCTCTATGGCAACTCTATTTACGCTCCAGCCCTGTTATTATTTGCTCATAAGCCATTTCTGGGCTGTTTGCTGAGAAATTGAGGCCTGAGAGCTCCTGAAATCCCTGTGTTTGCCCATCCAACCTGCTCCAGAACAGGCTCATTGCAGCCAAATTCCAGCGAGGAGGAGAATCGATGCTCTGGGAAATCTCGTGGGAAAAATAAGGAGGTGGGTGAAGGGAAACCCCCAATTTGCATCCCTGTTGTTCCTCAGTTTCCATCTCTGTTCTTCCCCAGTTTCCACCCCTGTTCCCCAATTTCCATCTCTGTTCTTCCCCAGTTTGCATCCCTGTTCTTCCCCAAGGGAAAAGCCCCATGCCAGACAGCAGAAATTCCAGCAAGGAGAGAACCAGTGAATCCAAACTGGGAAAAAAACCCTCCCTGGTTCCATCTGTCACGCTGCTCCCAGAGCCTTTGGCACCCATGGATTTGGAATGTCCCTGCAGGCTCCACTGGGCATGATGTGGAGGTTGGGAGGGACTCAGGGAAGCTCCCAGAGAGGGACAGGGGGTGACAAACAGCTCCTTCCTTACCAGAACGGCCCTTCCCATCCTTGGCCTGGATATCGGCCCCGAGGGACAGCAGGGTCTGGATGGTGTGGCCGTGTCCTTCCTGCAGAGGGACAGGGATTTGGGATCAGCCTGGTCATCCCTAAGCTGCAGGGGGACACATCTGTCCTGTCACAGTGACATTTGGGATCCCAGAGCAGCTTGGAGCACATGGGAGTCAGGGTCAGCAGATTGGATCCAGGAGGAAGGGATTGCCCTGGCACAGCTGGCACACCCCTGTTATCCCATGGGAATGGGCCAGAGATGCCACCCCCAACCCCTCCCAGTGTGCCAGGGTGCTCCAGGCTGGCCTTGGGCAGTGCCAGGGATGGATCCAGGGGCAGCCACCGCTTCTCTGGGCAATCCCGCCCAGCCCTGCCCACCCTCCCAGCCAGCAATCCCTTCCCAATGTCCCTCTGGCACTGGGAAGCCATTCCCTGTGTCCTGGCCCTCTGCTCCTTGGCCCCAGTCCCTCTACAGCTTTCCAAATCCCTTTAACTCCCAGGGGATCTCGATTTGCTCTTCCTGAGGTTATTTCAGCCCCAAGAGCAGAACCTGTTGCTCAGGTGAGCTGTGGCTTTCCTGAAGGATTCCTCCAGGATTTGGGATGCCCTGGGAGAAGGCACAGCCAGCCACGACCCCCATTGCCCTCCCTCCTTCCTCTGCCAGGAGCCAATCCCAAACCCCACAGGGGGAATCCCAGCACAGCCCAGCCCCTTCCTCTCTCCTTCCCCCACAAATCCATCCTTTCTCCCTAAATAACCTGCCTGAGCTTGGAATTCCTCAGTGCCATGGACTGTGGAGCAGCATGAGAATGGAAAGCTCTGATTCTGATCCCCACCACCCCCTCTTTTCCCCCCTCCCTGCAGGATTCCACAACCCCTTCCCTGTGCTCCAGGCTCCCCTTTCCCTGCTGTGCCCACTCCCTTTCTCCATGGCAAAAGAACATGGAGCCAGCTTTGGCTGCCACAGCCTTGGCAGCAAATTGAGCTGAAAACACATAATTCAATTTTCCTGTGTTTAATAAATGCCAAAAAAAGAAGAAGAAAAAAAAACACCCCCAAAAAAAGCCCCCAAACAAACGATGCTGCAAATACAAAGTGACACCCGGGCAAGGCAGAGAAACCCAGCAAATCATTCCCTGATCAGCCAGGAGGGAGCTGGGATCCTCTCCAAGGCTCATTGTACTCCCCACAACGTACCCTTGGCAACCAGAAGGGCTTTTTGGGAGCAGGAGGAAGGGGAGCTGGGAGAAAAGGGCCCCTTTGTGGGAGCTGGGAATGGCAGGGCTGGGTTGTACTGCAGGATTCCCAGAGGAGTGGCACTCAGGGCTGGCAGGATGGGATGCTGGGATGTTCCTTTATTCCCACTGCAAGTGCAGACCATGCCCTGGGTGTCCAAGAGGTGTGACATCCCAGGATGTGGCCAGGGACATTCCCTGGTTGCCAGCAGGGTGTGGAGTGACAGTGCTGAGCAGGAGGGATCCCAGTCAGAGGGATCCCAGGGAGCAGGAGGGAGGTTTTGGGGTCTGCCCTGCAGGACCCACAGCCCACCAGGCCCTGCTTCCCACACAGGCAGGAGCTGGGGAGGAGGACAAAGCTCCAAGGATTCTCTCACTGCCTGGAATTGCAAACAGCTCCGGAGTGAAGGACACAGATAAGGAGTTGGGAGCTGCCTCTGCCTTCCCCCCTCTCCTCTCCCACAGCTGGGCAGGCATGGAATCATGGAATGGGCACAGCCAGGGATGGATCCAGGGGCAGCCACAGCTTCTCTGGGCAATCCAGCCCAGCCCCTGCCCACCCTCCCAGCCACCAATCCCTTCCCAATGGCCCAGCCAGCCCTGCCCTCTGGCACTGGGAAGCCATTCCCTGTGTCCTGGCCCTCTGTCCCTTGTCCCCAGTCCCTCTCCAGCTCTCCTGGAGCCCCTTCAGGCCCTGCCAGGGGCTCTCAGGTGTCCCTGGACCCTTCTCTTCTCCAGCTCAGCCCCCCCAGCTCTCCCAGAGGGGCTCCAGCCCTGCACCATCTCCAGCCCCTCCTCTGGATTTGCTCCCAGTCCTTCTGCTGCTGTTCCCAGGGCTGGGGGCAGAATTCCAGGTGGGATCTCCCCAGAATGGACACCAGAGGGACAATCTCCCCCTGCCCTGCTGCCCACCCTCCTCCTGCTGCCCAGGAAACAGGGACTGGGACTGGCCAGGAGCACAGGGACAGCATGAGAGGACGAGCCAGGAGTGCAGATCCCCCACCCCCCTAACCCAGGTGTCTGAGGAGCCTGGCAAGGGCTTTGCCAAGGGATTTTGGGGAGGAGGGACTGACCTTGGCTGCGTAGTGCAGGGCTGGGAGCTGCAGGGCCGTGGCTCTGCTGTTGACATCCACACCCAGCTCAGACACCAGGAACTGGATGGCTCCATCCTGGGCTGTCACCGCTGCCCTGTGCAGAGCCTGAGCCCCCAGGACATCCCTGGCTGTAGGACAGGCCTGCAAGGCAGAAAAGCCATGGAATTAACCCATGCCAAGGCATCCCCCAATGTCCTGAGGGCTGATCTCTCCTCCTCAGAGAGCTTATAAAGTCTGAGAGGCACCAACACTTCCAGGGATCCAGTGCTGCTCCACCGGCAGGATCAATTTAGGAAATTAAATCCACCCTCCCACCTTCAGAGCTTGAAATAGGAAACCAAAGCCATGTGGGAATGTCACAGCTCCGTGGGAATGAGCCCTGAGGGGGCCCTGGCCAGCTCAGGGCGCTCAGCAATCAATAGCTAATCAATAACTGATCAATAAATCCTGCAGGGTGTGGTTCCTGCTCCTGCTCTGATGATTGCTGGGAGACAACACAGCTGCCAGGAGACAAGGTGGAGAACACCTGGCCAGATGTGCCCATGTCACCCACCCTTGGGATGGTCACAGGAGGCTCCAGGCATGTCCTGGAAGGGCAGGGGCTGGTCCTGGGCACGTCCTGTCCCCTCACAGGGGACATCCCACCTGTCCAGCCGTGGGAACACCTTTCCCAGAGGAGCTGTGGCTGCTCCATCCATCCCAAAGGCAGGTTGGGGCGACCTGGGCTAGTGGGAGCTGTTAGGGTTGGAACTGGAGGGTCCTTGAGGTCTTTCCAACCCAAAGCACCCCATGATTCCACCACTCCCACCCCAGGGTAAGATCTGGAACCAAGTCCTGGTGACCTCACACAGCAAAATCCTGCTCATCCTCACAGGGATTCTGCCTTTTTTTACCCAATTCCTTTCCTCACAACTTGGGAATGTCCTTCTCTGCCACCCTGGCAGGCCTGGAGGAGGCAGGGCAGGGTTTGGGCCCCCACCTGGTGTCTCTCCAGGAGCATCCTGGCGATGCCCACGTGCCCATTCTGGATTGCATCCATGAAGGGAGTGACTCCACACCTGTCCCTGCTGTCAGGTCTGTAGTGGCACCTGGGAGAGGAGGCAGAAGTGAGCACAGACAGGGCTGCTGGCAGCCCCAAAATCCTTGTGGAGGAGGGAGACTGTCAGCACTGGGATCAAAAAGGGAATGTCTATACCCTGCCCATGGAGGGATAAACCTGTCCTGGCATTTTAGGGCCTGGGGAATGACCTGGTGGGGTTTTCTGGGGTCAGATCTGCTCACTGGGCCAAGCCAGGGCTCTACAGATCATTTGAATTCCCTTTCCCTCTGCCCAGAGGGTCCCCAGGAAGGGCAGGGAAAAACCCAGATGTTCATGTCACGACATAGAGACTCAGAACCAACAAATCTCATCCAGAAAACTGAATTAAACCCCAAAGCCTGGCTTGGATCACAGAGCCCTTTATGCCAGGCCTAAACAAGGCATTAACAAGGCTGTGGCTCTGGTGCTCCAGCAGCCACAGGGAGGGACCAGGGTCACTGGGCTGCTTTAAACCCACCCCACAGCCCAAAAACAAGGGCTGAGCCCAGCCTAGAAAAGCTGTGCCCAGCACGGAGCTGCCAGCAATCCCTGCTGGTGGTGTTGTTGTTGGTCGGGAATGAATCAGCAGGGGGAGAAAACAAAAAAAAGGGCTGAGTTACATAATGGGGGTTGTGTCACACCCACCACAGGAGCTCATCCAGAGTGTCCTTGTCCCCAAGGCCCCCGAGCAGCTGGGGGAAAGCTGGAGGGTGAGGAGGGAGCCTGGGGATTGCAGCTGTGAGGGCTGTGCCTCCCAAGAGGAGACAAACAGGCTTTGTGTGCCGAGGATGGGGAGGGGATGGAAAGGGAAAAGCTTTCTTACCGCTCCAGGAGCAGCTCCACCACCTGGGAACAGCCGTGCATCGCTGCAGGGACACAGGGGACACACGGATCACTCAGGGGATGGGAAGGGAAAAGGCTGGGAACGGGGAGGTTGGGAGGGGATTTAGTTTGGGGCTTTTAGTTTTGGTTGTGGTTCAAAAAGCTTCCCTCGATCCCACAGAACAGGAGGTAAAAGGTGGGATATGGGCACTGCAGGGGAATGGCACAAAGAGCTTTTCTCCCCTGTATTTGTGGATTCCCTGGGTGAAATGCAGGAGGAGCAGAAGGGACACAAGGCAGGGAGCTGGGGAAGGGCCGGGATGGCATTTCCAGCCCTCCTCATCCCTCCATCCTAAGGAGGAATCCTCAGCCAGGAACATCTCCGAGGGAAAACAACAGCACTGGGGAGGATCTGCACGCCCTGCCCTGAGATATTCCCTGCGTGTTCCCAAACATTTCACCCCACACAGCCTCCATCTGCCTCTTTTTGCTGTTGTTGTTGTTTTCCTGCAGGAATACATTAAGGAAAACAAGGATATCCAGCCAAGCCTGGAGCTGCTCCATGAGGAGAAGGGAAAAGGGCTCCTTTGGCAAATCTGTGACCAGGAACAACTTTCAAACACAGCTGGACAAGAAGTTCCTTGGGATCCCAACCCCAAACTTCCCAGATTTGGGCTCTCTGCTCCCTGCCCTGAGCTGATGGAAATACAGGGATTTTTTTATTAAAAAGACCCAACTTCTGGGAATTAAAACCACTCCAAATTCCACAATTCCATCCTTTGCCACCCAACAGGGCCACGGGGAAAGCTGCCAGGCTCAGATCCTGCAGAATTCCACTTCCTCTAATTCCATCTTCCCAGTCCCTCCCCTCGGGCTATGGATACAGGAAGCAACAAGAGCTTAAGGAGGGAGGAAAATGAACCTCCATCTCTCCAGGGAAAAGGGTGCCAGGGAGCCAGCTGGAGTGGCCAGGGCTTGGAGGGCTCATATCCACACCCTTGGGATGGAAACTCATGGATATGGGAGTTTTCCATGATGTGATTCCCCCCAGCAGCTCCAGGCCCTCATCCCTGTGGATATGCACTGGGATATACTGGTGCCAAGGCTCCTGGAGCAGCTGCCTCTGGCATCATCCATCCCATCAAATTCCAGTGGGAGAAGCAGCTCCAGCCATTCCCACTCCCCAGCAGCTCCCACAGAGGCTGCTGCTCCATCCAGGGTTTAACCTGGATCAGGAAAAAGACCAGGAATCACCCTAAAATCGTGGATTTGGGGCTTTGCCAAGGGGGATTCAAACAGAGCAGACACCTCTCTGAAGCAGGTGCTGGATCCCAGTGTTGTATTCCCACATCCCAAGCCCTACAAGGCAGGGAAGAGAATTCCAGGTCAAAATGCCCCCTTTTCCCACAGGACAATCCTCACCCTGCTCCTGCCCCCAATTCCCAACACAACCCCCACCCCTCTGAAAGGGAAGGGAACATGGAAACACAAAACCTGGGATGGAGCCAGGGCAGGAGAAGGCACCAAAAAACCCCAGGACAGGGGAAGGCACCAAAAAACCCCAGGACTGGCCATTTCCCAGTCAGGCAAAGCCTGGGAGAAACAACTCCTTCCCTGTTTTTCATGGCCAGGTCAAGCACAGGGACTGGGTTGGTGCCCAAGGGCTGGAATTGTCACCACTGATGTGGCAGAGTGACAGAGCAAGGGCTGGAAAAACAATGGGAATGACAGGCCAGGGGCAGCACAACCAAGAGATTAATTACAGCCCAGCAGGAGGGATCCTCCCAGTCAATCCCAGTGAAATCCTTTGGGAAACTGGGCAGCCAAAGCTCATCCCTGCTGTGGAGACACTGGAATATGCCCCCTGATCCCACTGGGGATGGGATCTGTGTCCTTCTGGCTCCCCACCATGCCTGGGGATGGATGTGGAGCCCTAAACCACTTCATTCATCCCCTTCAGAGATCCTTTATAAATCTTTTAAAAGCAGGGAAAAGGGAAGGGGAATTGGCCATGCTGGGCTCCGATCCTGACAGCAGCTCCTGGGTATTCCCAACATGGATGGAACTCTGGATTCCTCAGCGTGGGATAATTCCTTCTCCAGAGCAAAGGGAGGGCAGCAAAGCCCTGAATCCATGACTGGAATCAGGGAATCATTTGGGATGGGAAATCCCTCTGAGCCCTTGGAGTCCAACCCTTCCCCAGCCCTGCCAAGGTCACCACGAATCCACGGCCCCAAGTGCCACATCCTCAGGGATTTGAAATCCCTCTGGGAATGAGGATTCCACCCCTGCCCTGGGCAGCTCCTTCCAATGCCTGACCACCCTTTCCATGGAGAAATTTTCCCAATATCCAACTCAAACCTCCCCTGGAGCAGCTCGAGGGCAGTAACTGGTCAGGACATCTCTCACCAGGCACATCCCAAAAGGTCCCTCTCAGCTGCTTTTAGGATTTTGGAAGTGCCAGGATACCCTTGGATTTTCCAAGGGTATTCCAAGCCGTGGGAGCTCGGATATATCCACGACAGGGATGCAGAGATGAGCTCCTTGTCCCAAGGAACCCTCCAAGGAGCCACTGGAGGATCTCCTGGGATGGATCCCTTGCTCCTTCCCTGTGTTTTGGCTTTTCCAAAGGAACCACCCTTTCCCAGCTCCCCTTTCCCACCCCTCCTGCTTCCAGGGGGAGCCTCCTTCACCTGCAGTGTGCAGAGGAGTCCTCCTGGTGGTGCTCTCCGTGTCCCAGCTCCCTGGGGACACATCCAGGAGGTACTGGAGCACCTCGGGGTGCCCTTCCCGGCTGGCAATGTGGAAGCAATTCCAGCCATCCTTGTTCTTCAGCAGGGGGTTGGCCCCGTGCTCCACCAGGGCTTGGATCACCTCCAGGTTCCTCCTGGTGCAAGCCATCATCAGGGGAGTCCTGGAAGAGGAGCCAGGTCAGTGGAAGAGCTGGGGAGACAGGGAGCAACAGGATGGCCCACCTGGATTCCAGGAGATTCCACAGCACGGGTTTTCCATGCCCTGGAATGCAGCTCCTTTTCCAGGCAATCCCCTGGAGCTTTGGAAGGCAAATAGGACTTTTTCCAAAGGTTAAGGAAGGACAGGGATCCTGGTTTTGAGATCCAAGGATGGAAGGGCACTGTGGGCCTGTCACACAAACCCTGGCAGGGAATGTCAGATCCAGGCTGGCACAGCCTCCATTCCCAGCACTTGGAATGCTGCCTTTGGATCTGTGTCCCTTCAGCTCCAAAGGAGCTTCCCAGGCTTTGATTTGAGGGCTGGGGAGAATCTTTGGTTTCTGTTCCAAGGTGCTACCAGAAATTCCCTTCCAGACAAGCAATAATTAATAACCTTCAGGAGGAACAGTGGGAAATCAGGGATAAAGCTGGAATTTATCCCAAAACCACACGGGATCCTGGGCAGGAGGAGAGAGAGGGATTCTCCCCCTGTGCTCTGCTCTGATGGGATCCCACCTGGAATCCAGCCCTGGGAACAAAAGCAGAAGGTTTGGGAGCAAATCCAGAGGAGGGGCTGGAGATGGTGCAGGGCTGGAGCCCCTCTGCTCTGGAGCCAGGCTGGGAGAGCTGGGGGGGCTGAGCTGGAGAAGAGAAGGGTCCAGGGACACCTGAGAGCCCCTGGCAGGGCCTGAAGGGGCTCCAGGAGAGCTGGAGAGGGACTGGGGACAAGGAGCAGAGGGCCAGGACACAGGGAATGGCTTCCCAGTGCCAGAGGGCAGGGCTGGCTGGGCCATTGGGAAGGGATTGGTGGCTGGGAGGGTGGGCAGGGGCTGGGCTGGATTGCCCAGAGAAGCTGTGGCTGCCCCTGGATCCATCCCTGGCAGTGCCCAAGGCCAGCCTGGAGCACCCTGGCACACTGGGGGGTGTTGGGGTTGGAACTGGATGGGTTTTATGTTCCCTTCCCAACCCAACCCATTCCATGACTCCAGGATTCCCCCCACCTCCCCCTGCCCCAAATCCCAGCCCCACCAGTCTCCCTTTTTCAGGCAGTCCACGCTGGCTCCCCTTCCCAGCAGGAATTCCAGGCATTCCCTGTGGCCCATGGAAGCCGCCTCGTGGATGGGCCTCTTGTAGTCCCCGTTGGCCGCTTCCATATCCATGCCCAGCTCTCCCAGCAGGAATTCCAGCACATCCCTGTGGCCCAGCCGTGCCGCGTGGTGTGCCAGGCTGTCCCGCCGGCGCCAGCTCCCAGATTTGGGAATATCCTCTGGAATATCCTCGGGAATATCCCCGGGATGCAGCTCCTCCCGCAGCTCGTCCAGCCTGCCCTCCTGCACCAGCCGGAGCAGCCGCCGGCGCCGCTCCATGGGGACAGGGCTGGGAGAGGGGAAACTGGGATTAGTGGGGATGGTGGGAGAGACGGGGTGTGATGGGGGTGGGGGGAGAGGCAATTAGGGGATTGGGAGGAGAGGAAATGGGGATTGGGGGATTGGGAGCAGTGGGAATGGGGATGGGGATCAATGGGAATGGGATCAGTGCGAATGGGAATTGGGAGCAGTGGGAATGGGGTTTGGGAGCAGTGGGGATTGGGAG
>WBMV01001256.1:0-10526 GCA_013396655.1 Campylorhamphus procurvoides | reverse complement strand
CGTATTCAGGGAATAATAGTTTTAAGTCCACTCCCTGATCCGTGGGGTCCCTCCCCCTCCTTCTCTTCTTCTCCTCCTGCACTGACCTTGATGTCTGCGTTGTGATGTTGTTAACCCATGGCTGCCCAAATTCCAACTGCGCCACAACTTCTTAAATATGTTTTCACGCAGGGGCGTAACTTAATGGTTCAAAAGCAGGAAGTTTTCTTCGGAGCTGGCCCTCATTGGCCCTGCTCTATAGGATGGAGGGAAACTTCCAGAGGCTTCCAACAGAAGCCAATCTTCCTCTTATATAAAATAAAAAACCCTAACCAGATAAACCCACGACAAACAGTTTGGCCTTGAAGCTCATAAAACTCTTACATAAACTCCAAAAAACTTAGAAAAACAAAAAGCAAACAAACCACCACAAACCTCCCCCAACCCACCACAACAAAAATGTATCCCACACCCCCTCAATTAACACAGGTTACTTTTCTTCTTCCAAACAATTTTGCATTTCACCCATTAGACATACATCAAATCCTTCTCAAAAGGTATTAAAATACCCAATTTACTGCTTTTGTACAGTTTTCTCCACAGTCTTATATTAATACTTACTGGAGATTTAACTTTTCAGTGTAAATACACACAAATACACTGACAAAACAGAATCACTCAGTAACTGTCCTTAGAAGTGGTAGCAGTCACAAGTAGTAAGGAATAGTTTTTAAAAGAAACAATTCTTTCTTTTATAACAACTGTTTCTTCTTCTATTTAGACTGTGGTTCCATAGAACTAACAAGATTTGAACAACTACACAGGCATACAATCTTGAATTCTTACATAGTTAATAATCAAAAAAATTGTAATATCCTATCTTAAATTAAGAAATGGAGAAAAAAATTGAAACAAATGGAAAATCTAAAATCTATTTTTAAATAAATAGTGGTGGGCTTTTGGGGGACCTTTTTTGACTCAAAAGGTAAACATGCACATAAATTTTTATTAGTTGCATATCATAATTGTAAT
The DNA here is from genome assembly GCA_013396655.1 of Campylorhamphus procurvoides. Taxonomy (NCBI): domain Eukaryota; kingdom Metazoa; phylum Chordata; class Aves; order Passeriformes; family Dendrocolaptidae; genus Campylorhamphus; species Campylorhamphus procurvoides. Next base: position 9,515 of record WBMV01001256.1, on the reverse strand, counting down.
AACAAGAAAATAAACATTCTTTGCTATTTTCAGCATTTGTACAAAAGTACAATACACATCTGTTTCTGAAAGTATGACAGGCCCAGGCTGCAGACATAAGGATAATCAATTCAGATTTTGAATGCAATGCAGTAGAATTTAAACCATTGTGACCAGAATATTTTAGGAAGCGAGTTGGTTGGGAGGCTGTGAGCCCTGTTTAAAAACAATAATCAAAATCCTTGCCATATAGATGTATTCTTATCACCTGATATAAGGTAACGCATAGTAATGATAAGAACTAATGCTACATGTCCGATCTGTCTCACACCCACATTAGCTCACCCTTAATAATATCCAGAGTTTGGGAAAAATTTATGCCTTCCAGCCTTTCTATTTTAGTTTCTTAGTGGTTATGACAGTCAGATCCATAGGGCATACTAAGATAAACTATAATTCTACAGCCCAATAAGGTCACAAAAAAGGAAAGAAGATAAAATTTTCTTTTATCCCAGGCTCAAATCCTCAGTCTCTTTCCAAATGCAGCTCTATATGCTATGATAGCAAAACAAGCTACAGTAAACAGCTTTTGTTAAGACTAAACTTCCCATCCCTCTAAAGAAAAGGTAAAATATTTATAACTGCATCAACCAGGAAGATAACTTAAGCAATCCACACCCTAGTTGCACCAGAAGCTATACAGATGCTTCTCCAGGAAGAATCAAGAGGCTTCCCTTTCCCAAAATCAGTATTTGATACTAACAGCTGATTAGCTCCCTCTTCCAGGTCAAAGATGAAGGGAAGCTTGCAAATAAGGTGGAAAGGTCTCCTCTCCTCTGAGTCCCTCCCACAAGCCAGCAGTCTAGTAGGACCCCATGAGAACACATCTTCACTCCCTGTCCCGTTGCAACCATGTTCTGCTTATTCAGCAATTAGTTTCCTCTTGACCTCCATTTATCCTTTTAATCAGAGGAGGGATAAAAAAAGTAAATTTGGTAGAGTATAAATAAGTCTTTACAGTTATAGTCCATACATGTCTCGATATTAAAATAACCCGGTGCACGTAGTTATTTGTTGAAGTCACTATTTGCAGCTGGACCCAGGGCATTAATATATCTTTATATCTTTCACTGCAGCTTAAAAAGCAGGTGCAAATTTCTCTCATACACACTCAAGAGTGTTACAACCTACTGTCGTCCATTCCTATGTTCTCACTGATGCATGATTCACACACCAAGTACCCGCCCCAGCACTGCACTCCTGATGCTAATGGCTGCCATCGCCTCTTCTTTTCAATTACAGCATCCTTAGCTGAAAAAAAATCCTTTGAATCAGTGTATACTCCTACAATGTTAAACCGTTTATACGCATCACAGATTATAATATATCCCCCAACGCAATACACATGATCCTACATGCAGCCATCCGGACTCTTCTACTGTTACTCCAAATAAGCCCTTATCCTTCCTCAGGAAAGCTTAGCAACTATCATCAGTGCAACATGCAAATACATTTGCAACCAGCAGGGATTGCCTCCTTTTTTTCCTCCCCCCCCGCCATCCCTCGCCCCGTACATCTTATTTGTAGTCCAATCCTCCTCCTATCTAGTTCAGCCCTAAAGAGAGCAGACGCCTTATACCCTGACTCGATTCCGCGCAGATTACCTCAGCAGGCAGGACAGCAATTATGACACCAGTGAAATTGACAGCACAAATAACGACAGGAAATCTAAGAAACAAGCCTTTCTTTCAATTCATGCTATCTCCAATTCCACCATTTTCTTTCTCCTCCTAGTCTAGCAATCACCAACAGAGCCTGCTCCTCTCTTACCCCGCCTCCCTCCACGTGACTAGCTTTCTCTCTCTCCAGCCTCTAACACACTAAGAATAGGGGTGCGGGATGAGGAAGAGGATGGTGCAGGATCTTGGCTACTCTCTAACAGCAAGAGCAACAAATATATCAAATGGGATCTTGCTGCTCAGGAAAGGGTATGTATGCAGCTTGCTTTAGTCACTATCAGCCCATGCAGGAAAATACGCTACAGTAAAAAGCTTCCTATGTGTGCTTTGAAAAGTTTGTTTTATTTCTCTCTACTAACAAACTAACCCAGAATTTAAAAATACAGTAAATACAAAAAACTGCATAACCGTGTAGTTGCACTAGTCTATTTGCTACAGATGTCTGTGCAAATCAAGTAAATGCATCTTGCAATTAATTGTAAGGAGATTAACTATATAGTTATATGCACATTAACGTGTACAGCTCAGCAGGGCTACCTTAAGCCCTTATAGCTGCTGAAAAAGTCTACAGCACCTTAGCTCAACTCATTAATTAGCCCATTTGTAGCTCTAGTTCACTTAAAGCCACAGAGAAAGCAGCGAGGAACCCACACCAGATACCAAGCTCCATAACATCGAGGAAAAAATGTCACCTCTCCCCTGGAGAAGCATTTGAAGTAGAAAGTTTTATTGCTATTTCAATTGCTTTAGTGCAGAAGTGACCATAAATAATGCAGGCAAATCAATGGAGTTGGAAGGCTGGAAGTGACTGGCACCCAGATCTCTTTTCCCTGCCCCAAACATATCCCTAAAGGCTCAGAAACTTCTTACAAAGTATACTAAAGAGTGAACCTCACATTAAGGCTATAATATACAAGCAATTCTCCTGATTAAATAATATTTAATGGCTCAAATTCACTGGAAGCAATGTATTAATTGAAGGTTTTAAATGATCATCCTCTTCCTTATGCCTTTGTCAGCAAGATCAAACAGCCTCGCATCATACTCTCCACATGCCAATGCCCCTATGCAAGGAATAACAGCTCAACCTGCTCTTCTACAAGCTGAATAAATGGACCCCTAAACCAGTAATTTTTCAGGATTTTTTTTCAGCACTGATATAGGGAACTAACACTTAAAGGGGACTGATATAAGGTATCAATAACTGATATAAGGAACTAACACTTAGAGAGAACTGATATAAGGTATCAATAGGGAACTAATACTGAGAGGGTTAATAGAAATAATTGTAGGGGCTTCTGCTAAAGCTTGCAAAGATAGACTGCATGGTTAAGGCCCTAATTAGCTACAAACATAGAAGCAGGAAATATATTATGGTTACTATCAGTACCTGGCCTTGAGGCTTCTGCAACTAAAGATAAATCAGGAAATATGTCAAGAAAATAAGATAGCTATAGAAGTTTGCTCATTAGACCAGTTCAAGTTGCCAACAAAACTGGTTTAAGTTACTTTTTGAGCCAAGGTGAAAAGGACACAGCGAGGAAGACCCACGATCTTCATCCCCAAGACCCCCGAAGACCCCAGCCCAGGAAAAATGGAAACCAGTGCACAAACTCAGATGGGAGGAGTGCAGGGTGGAGAAAATGGAAATTACTTCTCAGAACTGATTAGAATAAGCCTGCCCATTCTAAGAAAATGATGCATATGTGTAAAGAAATAATGAATATGCATGTTTAAACTGTATTTAAACAGGCCTGTGAGCACAGACAGGTGTGCATGTCTTTGGTGGACCAATCCCCCATGCACCCAGCATGCTGAATAAACATACCTTCTCTACAACTACCCGGTTGTGGGGTCTTTTTCTGCATGTCAGCCCCAGATTGCTTTTGTGGTCCTTTTTCCAACATTCCCACATTTCTGGAAATATGGTCATAAGAGCTATGCAGCTGACTAGTACAAGAGCAATCCTCAATGGGATTGACTCTTCCTTCTCTCCTCCTTTACATTAGGGCCTACAGCTCTTAACTGGTCAGGTGGTGAGGGGCATGCCTCACAGAAGAGGAACAGCATCTCAGCATGAAGATGTATGATGGAAGGACAGGTACAGAAAGCACAGGCATGTTCTTGGTTGCTACTAGCCAACACTGTGCTTTCTTTCCTGCCTTGGAAGAGCCAAGGAAAACAACGCTTCTGTAGAACCAATAGAATACCCCAATAGCCAATGATGGGAAGTGGAGGATGATAACTCCTTCAGCTTCCCTGCATTAACAGTTTTACCAATCCTGCTTTCCTGGGTGAGGGCATATCTGTTTCCTTCTTTTTTATGTTTATAAAGATATCATTAGCCCTTACATTAGTCCCTAGTTGCATTTACAGGCCTCACTAGATAAGAAACATTTGCAGCTAATGGTTTTGCCAGTCAGCATGATGTAATCAACAAAGTAGTTGTAAGGAGCACTAGTCAGTGCATTCTTTTATCTGAAGGATTTCAGTTGCTGTTATTTATCATATCTTGCTTATCTGACACAATTTGGTCAAGAATGGGTTGTATTACCTAAAGGTATATAAACTCTGTAACTGCCTCATTTGGACAGAGTTCATACCAGTGGAGGCTATACCTTGGCTGCTGTGTTCTCTCTTATAGCTATAGTAATAAACTGTTCTGATCTAATCTAAATTGTATTCTGGTTATTTCTGTGACACCTATTACTCACTATATCTTGTAGGTACTCTTTCATCCTACTCTACATGATAGCATACTATTTCACAGGTACAACCAGAATCCTTAATTTATCATAGAATCATAGAATAGTTTTGATTGGAAGGGATCTTAAAGATCATCTAGTTCCGATGTCCATGCCAAGGGCAGGGACACCTTCCACTAGACCAGGTTGCTCAAAGCCCCAACCTGACCTTGAACACTTCCAGAGATGGAGCATCCACAACCTCTCTAGGCAACCTGTTTCAGAGCTCACTACTCTCATGGTGAATAATTTCTTCCTAATATCTAATCTAAACCTATCCTCTTTCAGTTTAAAGCCATTCCCTCTTGTCCAATCACTCCATGACCTTATAAAAAGTCCCTCTCCAGCTTTCTTGTAGGCCCCCTTTAGGTACTGGAAGGCTACTATAAGGTCTCCCCAAAACCTTCTCTTCTCCAGGCTGAACAACCCCAACTCTCAGCCTGTCTTCATAGGGAGTTTGCAGCTTGTGACCTAAGACTTCAACAACTTTAGTTACTCATGCTAAGCTTTGAGCAAGTTATGATTCCCCTTAACACTAAGCAGTCACATAATTAGTTTCTAATATTCTTTAAGTAAACTTATTTTAATCCCTAACACGAGCAGAGGGTTTGTGCTGGTATGCCCAAGGGAACTTGTGAATGTGGAGTGACATGGGATGAGCGTATGAGTGCATATATGTTTTCTAGTGAGCATCAAGCTGGACTAGCTGGCAATTAGGGGACTCACTAAGAAGATAAGAGAGCCTAGGGTCTGGGCAGAAGTACTAGAGGGACAGAGGGGGCTGTGCTAATACTCAGTGAATCTCTGAATGTGTTTGTGAATCTAGAGTGTCATGTGTGTGCCTTCACTAGTGAATTCTGACAGCCAAAGAGGAAGAAGGGGACTTGGCTGTCTCTGTTTATGTTTTACATGGGTCCTGTATGTAGGTGTTCTTGAAGGCAGCACCTGGTCTATGGCAGTCTGTGTAACTGGCTGTGTCAATATCTTCTGTGCATATGTGTCTCTGGGATATGTGCTCAACTTCAATACTGTTTGGATCTGTCAGCAATGCATTGCTGCAGCAACAAAGGCAAATAGGATCCTAGGCTGCATCTTCAGGGGTGTTGTTAGCAGAGATAGAAACATGATCATCCTACTCTACTCAGCACTTGTCAGGCACCACCTGGAGTACTGTGTTTAGTTCTGGTCCCCTTACAATTCAAGTAAGATGCAGACTGTGAGAGCCACAGAGTGCTGCGCTCCAGATGCTTGGAATGCCTGGATAATTGAAGAAGATTAGAAGAAAACAAGAAGACATATCACAGTCTCGAGCAGGTCAAACAGGCCTTGTGTGCAAGGGAGTAGTGAAAGGTCAGGCTGGAAAACCACCTGTAGTATGACTGTGCAGAAAGCATGTCTTGTGACTGAAAACAGTCATGTCCAGTGTGAATGTTTTGCTCCTGTTTGGCCTCATAGCTCAGATCCATATCTGTATGGTATAAATATAGAATAAGAAGTACAATAAACAGTTTGCCTGCTTGCACCACAGAAGCCTGTGCTCAGCTTTTTTCTCAGATGCCGCAAATGGTGCCCCGTGTGAGGCTGGAGTAGCTACAACATTGCGGCATCCACGCAACTCAATGGGGAATTTTTGGTACTGCCATTCACCTGGAATAAGGTCAGTAATACCCGCTGGATGGGGAATTACGGAGTTGCATTAGATCATGGGTCAAGGAGGATCCACAGAGCAGGAAATATATTTGAAAGCTCTGCAAAAATTCTGAAATCGTTGGGCTACTGCATTACAGATAAGCAAGTCATGCAATTACTATTATGGGTTAAAGCACATTGTAATGGGTTTTCCGAAACCAGGTCTTTTAACACTGAAATATGGGAATCGGTTGGAGAGCATTTGCAGACTATAAATCATTTATTCCTGCAGAATACGTGGTTATACGGTGTTTTATTTACTCAGTACTTTCACATCTGCAACCTGCAGAAGACATCATACAAAAACATAATTAGTCCTCAGCCCATCTAGGGAGGGAAACTCCATTTGCACAGATAGAACACAAGAAAGGACAAAAAAGGAGCATATTTCTAACCCTGAACTTAATAATTTGGGGAATATAGAACCAGATGTTCCTTTTTGTCCTAGTCCAATCGATCCAGAAAAACAACCAGATTTGTGTTCCCTTTTTACCTCCTTTAAAGGCTTTCACAGAAAGAAACCCTGTTTTCTGTGACCCCAAACCTGAGCCAACTGCTTCCCATGTCACAGAATGTGAACGGGAGTTTAATACCTTAACCGATGTTCGACCAAAATTGGGAAAAACAGCTATGCAGAATGTTTGGGAAAAGCCATGGAAGAAGGGGATTTTTTCTCAAACATGAGCTTTGCATTCCCAGTTTTTTATTATACTGATGCTCAAGGACAACAACAAGCTAGGCATGAAAACATTCCATATGCTGTTTTTAAGGAATTGAAAATGGCATTCAATGTCCTTATACTTTAGGGTTAGTAGAAATAATGGCAAGTTCTGCCTCTGGTGCCATGGGACTGGCAAACACTGATGAAAACCATTCTAACATCTGCACAGTACTCTGTATGGCGATTAGAATATAGCGATGTTGCCCTCTTGCCTTGTTTCCCCCCCTTCTTCCCCCGCAGCTGTTTGCAGGCACCACACTCAATCCTTAACTGGGTATGACCCCTCTGTACTGTTTCTGCCACTGACTGCCACAGACTTCCAGTTTCTTTATTCACAATCTGTTTAATTTCAAATTGCGCTGGCTGATTTTGTTGGAGAGGTGCGTTTTGGCACCCCAAAACATAAACTACTTAAAGCTCCAGCAGATTTTGATCTGTCTCAGAAAACATCATTTCACACACTCCGATCACAGATGGCCGAACTATTTTTGTTGATGGTTCTGGTCGCACAGGCAAAGCTGCTGTTGTGTGGTTTGACAATAATGTGTGGCAGGTTCTTGTTAATATTGTTTCTGGCTCCACACAAGCTGTTGAACTTTTTGCAGTTGTTTGTGGTTTGCGCCAGTTTTCTCATACTCCTCTCAATATAATCTGTGACTCTGAGTATGTTGTACGGCTAGTTCCAACACTCCCTCTTGGCCTTGTTAAAGAGATAGATAATAAGCAGCTGTTTGAGCTTTTGCTAGAAGTACAAATTGAGCTTAACAATCGCAATTATGCAATATTCATTGGACATATTCGCTCTCATGCTAAATTACTGGGACCTACTGCTGGAGGCAATGCTGTTGCTGATTCATTTACTANATGACCCCTCTGTACTGTTTCTGCCACTGACTGCCACAGACTTCCAGTTTCTTTATTCACAATCTGTTTAATTTCAAATTGCGCTGGCTGATTTTGTTGGAGAGGTGCGTTTTGGCACCCCAAAACATAAACTACTTAAAGCTCCAGCAGATTTTGATCTGTCTCAGAAAACATCATTTCACACACTCCGATCACAGATGGCCGAACTATTTTTGTTGATGGTTCTGGTCGCACAGGCAAAGCTGCTGTTGTGTGGTTTGACAATAATGTGTGGCAGGTTCTTGTTAATATTGTTTCTGGCTCCACACAAGCTGTTGAACTTTTTGCAGTTGTTTGTGGTTTGCGCCAGTTTTCTCATACTCCTCTCAATATAATCTGTGACTCTGAGTATGTTGTACGGCTAGTTCCAACACTCCCTCTTGGCCTTGTTAAAGAGATAGATAATAAGCAGCTGTTTGAGCTTTTGCTAGAAGTACAAATTGAGCTTAACAATCGCAATTATGCAATATTCATTGGACATATTCGCTCTCATGCTAAATTACTGGGACCTACTGCTGGAGGCAATGCTGTTGCTGATTCATTTACTATTAATACAGTCCAGTTTCAATCAGCTGCAGGCTCACATTCTTTTTTCCACCAGAATGCCTCTGTACTTCAGCGTTCCTTTGGCCTGACAAAAACCCAGGCCAACAGATTGTTCAGTCTTGCTCTGACTGTCAGGCTGTCCGTTCCTTTTCTGCAGGAATTGGTGTTAATCCATGAGGTTTGCGAGGCAATGATCTCTGGCAGACTGATGTCACACATGTGGCATCTATTGGGTCAAGTATGTTCATATGTCAGTCGATACCTTTGTAATAGGTATGTATATGATTCGTGCCAGTAGGGAAACAAATGGTTTTATTGCACCCTCATAAAACAATAAAACCAACTGTTGTAAGGTCATCAGCTTCCCTGAACCTGTATCAAGGAATACCTGAATTATGATAGGGAATCTGTCAAATCACTAAATCCTAAAATTCCCTTTGTCACCCCTTTATCAAGGAATACCTGAACTATGGTGGGAAGTTATCAAGACACTAAATTATAACGTAGTAGTTAACCAGTTGTAAAAATAATGACTTAACTGTAGCCATATAAGAAGTATGTAAAATGCATATGTATACCATGCAACGAATATGTATAAAGTGGCTGGATAAAAGCCAGACACACATTGTACCTGGTACACGAGTTGGTGGAGCAAAGACTCTCCCTCGTGTCCAGGCCTGTATTGCTCTTACCATATAATAAACCTTTTATAATAAAAATTTATTTGGTTGAGACTATTTCTCACACCTTTTCACACATGATTTCTGCCTCTGCACACAGAGGAGAAAAAGCCAGAGACGTTATGTGTCATTTTACTCAAGCATTTGCCACTCTTGGAGTTCCTCAAGAAGTAAAAACTGACAATGTGCCCACTTATGCTTCCCAATCAGTTGCCCTGTTTTTTCAGTGGTGGGGAGTCACACATGTTACAGGCATCCCACACGCCTACAGGACAGAGGATCGTTGAATGCACTCATGTGGTACTCAAAACCCAGAGACCCACTGGGCCCTCCAAACTGGCAAGGCCCTGTAGACTTGATAACCTGGGAGAGGGAGTGATGCCTAATCCTTCAAAAGGCTTTCAAAACAATATTAGTGGAGATAGATAGATAGATAGATAGATAGAGTAGCCCCTTTATTAGAAGCTTCTAGGTGCACAACGAAAGTACACGCATGCATGTCAGCCAAATGTTA